>MJUU01046665.1:21607-31798 GCA_002080025.1 Modiolus philippinarum | reverse complement strand
AAGTAATTGGGTTTCTCAAGTAAAAGACTTGCTATGTAATCTTGGATTCAATTGTATTTGGGTTGCACAATATGTAACTATTTTTTCTTTTAATTGTATTTACAAGAATGTATCAGTATTTACAAGAATGGTCAGCATCAATATATGATTGTGAAAAGTTGTCTCTGTATAGAAATGTCAAAGGTGAATTTTGCCACGAAAAATATTTAAATTTTTGTGCAAATATATATTTACTTACTAAATTGCGTAGTGGTACTCTTAAATTGAACATAGAACTTGGGCGCTATGATAATACACCAAGAGAGTTACGTTTATGTCAGTGTTGTAAAATGAATGTTGTAGAATCAGAATATCGTTTTGTTTTAGTTTGTCCTGCATATAGATCTATTAGGACACATTTTCTGCCAAAGTATTATTGTTCTTGGCCTAGTCGTCATAAGCTAGAGCTTCTATTGAAAACAGTTAACAAAAATCTAACAATTAGATTTAATAATTATTTGAAAGCTGCCTGGAAAACCAGATGTCTTATTATTAATTGACGTTCTTATGTTATTGTTCTCTGTTATTTGTCTTTATTTTGTGTCACATGTGTATATGTATATATTGTATCTGATTGCCATAGCATGTATAATGCTTTTTGCAAATAAAGTATTCATTCATTCATTCATCTTAAACACATCAAAAGAACATTCACTTAATTAGAAAATATACATGTATTTAAAAGGTTAATATTAATGCCTAAGGGTGCTAATTAGACACTCATTAGGTCTTGTAAATCACTGACATGAATGTAAATATGACAAACAACTGATTAGAAGCCATATTGATCTAGGCATTTATAATAAAATACAGTAAACATATTTCTAACTGTTTATTCAACAATATTTATGAATTTGATTTATATAACAAACATTAGTTATCAAGAGTTGCTCTATTAAAACATCTAAAAATGAAGAAAAAAATGCATCAAAGGAAACAGCAATTTGCAAAATGTCCACATTTGAAAATATGGGAGAAAAAGTGCTTATTCTTGTATAAAAGAATTACCAAGGCATAATAATATTTTATGTATTGAAGAATTATCTGAGCTTTCTTGAATAATCATAAGAAGAACGAATGTAACCATCTTTCATTTACTCTCTTTTCCATGTACACATGTATATGTAATTGAATGTAATTGGAGAAGTAATTAAAATTACACACCTTTTTTGGTAAGTTATTAATTAAATTACAATTACATGTAATTCAAATTTTTGTCAATTACACATTACTTCCAATAACATCAAAATTTGTAATAAATTGCAGTCAATTACAATTACACATTACAATTACCCCATCCATGGTATCTAGTATATTTAGATACTCAAAAATTATCAAACTCATTCCTACTTATCTTGATCATATGGAACCACCCATTATTTCTTATACTTACAAAAAACCTACAGGAGAAATTATTTCTAATTATTCATCTGTTAACAAAAAATCTGAAATTAATCAAAATTCACCCTTGACCTGAAATTGTGCAAGCTCGAAATTTCGAAATGAACCTAGTGGTCATGTTATTACAGGAGACCTCAACATCGTGCAGGACCGAGAGGTAAAAACTTTTCTCCAAAAAGGACCCAAATATCGTCCTCCTTCAAAAATCATTTGGAAGGACTGTCTTGAAGTCATTAAAAAATCCATCATGTTATTCTGTAAAAAGTGTTGTAAAAGAGAAAATGCGGATAAAAAAACCTTAGACACTTTCATTAACAAATGCATGGAAGTTGTTGATATCCGAATAAATCATTTTGGTTATTTGCTCTCTATCAGTTTTAAACATCTTTGAGTTAATGGTCTTCCAAACGTTTAGATTTTATCTGCACTCAAGAGACATAAGTTGTCGAATTGCACATATGCAGAAATCAAATTCACAGTAACTTCGGTATTTAGTTATTTGAAACACATTATAAGCAGCAGAATACCATTCCTGCGATTTCAAAAATTAAACGGAAGTTAAAAGATTTGGAAAAAGAGTATATATTTGATCCGGCAGATAAAGGAGCCAATAATGTGGTCGTTGTTTGACGCAAGTATTACATCAAGGTGCTTCGGAAGAAAATTACCATTTCTAGTACATTTCAAGCTACCACGTCAACAGAAACACAAATATTTGATGATCACATGATAGCTACAGCTGAACTTAAAGATGAGTTCTAATTTACAAGCATTCCTACTATGTATTGGCTTCCTAAACTTCACAAAAATCCTTTTAAATTTTGTTTTATTTCGGCATCAAACAAATGTTCAACTACACATATTTCTGTTTTATTGACCAGTGCACTTACTACCATAGAAAATCTCGTCATCAACTTTAGCAACAAATGCTATGAATACAGTGGAATTAACTACTTTTGGGGTGTTAAAAATTCGGCAGAAATTTTTGAAAGACTTCGGTCTGTTAATGAAGCATACACCTCCGTCGATAGCTATGATTTTTCTAACCCTTATACTACATTACCGCATACACTCATCAAAGAGAAATTTTCATATTTGATCAAATGGTCCTTCAAAAAATCAGGATGTACGTACATTTGTTACAGTACATTTAAATCGTTTTTCAGTGAAGACAAACATGACAAATATACCAACTGGACTTGTCAGGATATGATAATAGCAATAAATTTTGTTCTTGATAATATTTTTGGTCGTTTCAGTGATGCAGTCTAAATTTAAACAATTTTTCATATTGGAAGTATTTGGCATTGCACAATATCATGTTCTTCTTTCATAACTGATGATGCTGTTATACCAAATCTATTTAGAAGTATTTCAATTGAAGTTGCATATGTAAGAAGGCTTGATATCATAGTCAGTGGAAATTATGTCCTTAGCTAGCTGTCAGTACTGCGAGCATTTGTCCGGACAGTACCTGTGAGTATTGTCTTCATGTTTGATGTACTTCATTGTAAGGGTACTTGTCTTGATAAGTTGGACTTTTTTCTAGTTTGATTTTTACTGTGAGTCTTTTTGTGTATTCAATTTTTAGCCATTCACCACACATAGGGGAGGGTTTGTATCCAAGATAACGAGTTTAACCCTACCGCAATTTTTGTGCCTGTCCTAAGACAGGAATATGTTGGTCATTGGCTTGTCCTTGTCTTCTTATAAAAGTTTAGTTAGTCGTCATATAAGCGGGAGGTTGATGCATCAATAAACCTGGTTTAACCCACCAATTTATTTATAAAATGCCCATTCCAAGTCGGGAATATGACGGCTTGCCAAAAATGTTCTGTGTCGGATTGTGTTCCCCTGATTCAGTCGAATGTTATACGGATTTTCCTCACTGGTCTCTTCCTTTGATCGATTTGGACTTTTGTTGTCACTTTTATTCTTGATATTTGGGTTATTGGATGTGGTTTGTTTCCATTGATTTATTCACTGTTTTACCTTGTTGGGGCCATTTGGGGCTTGCTATATGTTGTGAGGTTCCTCACTGTGTTGAAGACCGTACGGTGACCCATAGATGCTTTGTTTTGGGTTGTTTTAACTTGGATATGGGATGTTGTCTCCTTCACATTTACCCCCATTTCCTTTCTTTTTCATATTAAATTATAGGTTGGAAAGCCATTTATTAAACTCAGTCTTTAAAAAATACCCAGATAATTCTGAGTTTTGAAAACTTTACTTTATAATATCCATTTGAAGGAGTTTTTAAATTCGCAAAATCAAATAACTAAGAGTAAACTAAAGTTACTGTGAAAAACAACGGCAGTAGAATACCGAAGGAACAAAGCACAAGATTACACAAATCAAAGTCCACAGACAAGGCAAAAGCAAGAACACCAAAAGACGGAAGACCAAAGACACCACATGCACACAAAACACACGAACATTACATATACAACACAAAAACTAAAGCACTAACAGTGTGAACTCTCAATAAACAAGAGTGCCATCAGGTGCCCCGGAAGGGTAAGCATGTCCTGCTGTGTGCTCAGCACCCGTCAGACTATCAGTGGGTCAATCCAGGGTAAAGTCGAAACCGGTAATGTCAAATCAGGGAAGACGCGAATCTAGCTGAAAATGGAAGTTTTTATTTGTGACACTGGCATTTCATATCTATCTATGATGTCGTGGTGACGGCCATAGAATTTCTGAAGGGACAAAAGTAACAAAGGCTGAACATATCCCTGACTCAGCAGTTTTTGTGACAGTGCATTTGCTCTTTCAACAAAGTCACTGTATGTACTGCACGCTCTACAGTAACGAATTAATTGTGAAATATATACTTCATATGCTGGGGATGCAGGTATATTGCTGCAGAGAAAGGGAAAGTTCACAATTGGAAAGTCAAAATCATCACGTTTGTCATATAACCTAGATTTCAGACGTCCATGTTCGTCAATGTATAACAAAAAGTCGAGGTATGAAGGAGAATTTGGTGTATCGGTTGTCTCTTTATTTTCAAGTGAGGTAGATACGATGTAAATATTCTTTAAATCTTGGGTTTCTAAGAGAAAGTACATCGTCTATTTATCTGAAGCTGAAATTAAAAGTCTGGGCTAGCTGTTTTTGCTTCTGTTGTATCAGCCCTTGTAAAAACTTTGCTTCATACGAAAAAGGAATTTATTTTCTGCATATGCGCATTTCGACAACTTATGTCTCTTCAGTGCAGACAGAATCTAAACATTTGGAAGACCATAAAATCAAATATGTAAAAAAGCTGATAGAGAACAAATACCCAATATGATCTTAATGTAAAGCCAAAATCATCCAAAATGTTATGAATTTTATGGCTAGCCATAAAACGGTTTTAACCCACCATTTCTTTTGAAATGCCTGCACCAAGTCAGGACCATTGCGGTCAACAATTCTGCCGGTGGTTTCCACCTGATTTGTCTTTTAGTCTCGTGGACGTCGGCTCTTGACCACTCTGTTTGTTACTTTTGTTATTTCCCCCTTATTCTCTTATAACAAAGGTATGAAAAGAATTGTTTTAGTCCGCAATTTAGACTCGGTCTCTAAAAAGGCCAAAAACATTCTGCGTTTTAAACCCAGTTTTAAAAATGACAACAATAAATCATAATATCATTTGAAAGGCGTTTTATGTTGCAACATACAATTTCATAAATTTTAGCCATAAGAAAGGTATTAAAAGTCAGAATTCAAGTCTGTGGTTAAAATAAATCTTACAGAATCACCCATTTTTTTTATATAGTTTACTTCGTGATATTTTTTCAGAGGAATTTTTTATGGTGGGATATGCAAAGTTAACTGCTGATTATATAATCTATTTTTCATACCTATGTAATGCTAAATGTTATTATTTTTTTTCATTATTTTGCAACATATCAAACTCTTTCCACAAGAAATCATGAAGTAAAATTTCCAAAAGACCGTGTCATTTTAAAGATTTAGTTTACTAAGTAAACCACAGACTAAAAGTCTTACTTTTGATATCTTATTTATATTTAAATGTATTAAGTTTGCCTATTGCAACATATAAAACTCCTTCAAAAAGTATATTAGGAAGTAAAATTTTCAAAAGACTGAATTGTTTTTGACATTTTTAAGAACAGAGTTTAAACCAGTGATTCAGAACTTTACTTTCATACCCATTTTAGGCTTAATTTGATGATTTTTCTTTATTTTGCAACATATAAAACTCCTTCGAAAGGATATCATAAAGTAAAATTTTCAAAAGAATTTTAAAAATCTTGTTTAACCTTAGACTTAAAATCTTACTTTTAATACCTTATTAATGCTAAAATGTATGAAATTTGTATATTGCAAAAATAAATCTTCCTAAACGAGTTTAAATCGCGGACTGAAAAATCTACTTTTCATCCCTTTTTAATGCTGAAATTCGAATAAAAAAAATCGCGAAATATACAACTCTTTCGAATGGATATTATGAAGTATGATTTTCAAAACTCTGAATCATTTGGCAATTTTTAAAGACTGAGTTTTAAGACTTGAGTTTTAAACGCCGATTAAAAAATTTATTTTGATACCTTTTCATGCTAAAATCTATGATTTTTTTTATTCGAATAACATCAAACTCCTTCTAAAGGATATCATGAGTAAAATTTTCAAAAGAATAGGTAAATTTTAAAGATTAAGTTTAAAATTTTCAAAAGAATGGGTGAATTTTAAAAATCTTATATAATCATAGACTTAAAATCTTACTTTTAATACCTTATTAATGCTAAAATGGATGCAATTTGTATGCAACAAATAAAACTCCTCCTAAATGACAATATGAAATAAAATATTCAGAACACTTAATTGTTTTTGTCATTTTTTGAGACGAGTTTAAATTGCGGACTGAAAAATCTACTTTTCATCCCTTTTTAATGCTAAAATTCGAATAAAAAAATAACGAATTATACAACTCTTTCGAATGGATATCATGAAGTATAATTTTCAAAACTCTGAATCATTTGGGAATTTCTAAAGACTGAGTTTTAAACGCTGATCAAAAAAATTACTTTTGATACCTTTTCATGCTAAAATTTATGATTATTTTATTCGAAACATATCAAACTCCTTCTAAGGGATATCGTGAGTAAAATATTCAAAAGAATAAGTAAAGTTTAAAGATTTAGTTTAACCATAGACTTAAAATCTTACTTTTAATACCTTATTTATGCATGTATGAAATTTGCATATTTCAACATATAAAACTCCTTCCAAATGAATATATGAATAAAAAAAATATAAAAAAAAACTGAATCGATTTGGTCATTCCTAAAGACTGAGTTTAAACCGCTGATTAAAAAACTTGCATGCCTGTTTTATGCTAAAAATTCATACATATTTCATTTCGAAACATATCAAACTCCTTCGAAAGGATTTCATGAAGAAGAATTTAAAAAAAAGAATGGGTGATTTTGAAAGAGTAAGTTTAATCCACAGACTCAAAATCTTACTTTAAATACCCTTTTTATGCAAAAAGAGGAGAAATTTCTAAAGCACACTATATTAACTCCTTCCAAAGCATATTATGACATAACATTTTCATAAAAAGTGATCTCTTAGTTTAAAACGGCGACATTCGCAACAACAATCCTCCCATAAATCGCGAATCTGATGTCTATTCGTACCCGAAAGTGTCAAAAGAACAACTCTATTTGATTGTTAACCTACTAATATCAGCATACAAATACTAAATACAAAATAACGAAAGTTGAATAAAAAAGAAGAAGTATAAGCGATAAACAGAATAAACTCTGAATACCGGTTTCCTTGTCTGATTGAATGAACGTTAAATATTAAATAGCGATTTCCGTTTCTCGTTTTTCAATGGATAAAAGACTATAAATAACGTGTTCTGTAAATACTCAATCGGAAATTAAGAGTTTTTGTTAAAAAAAAACTCTAGCTTCCGATCAATTTTGATCGGAAATTGCAGTTTTCGTGCGAAATCCTATGTATACCGGTCTCGGAAACTCCTAGTTTATATGCGGTATACATGGTATTTTGCACGTAAACCCTTGTCTTCTTTCGAAATACGAGGTATAAAGCATTTTTGTTTATTGCATATCATATCTGTGCATTCCTGTGTCCTTCCTTACCGTTAGTAGCCTGTGTATTTCTGTATGATTCCTTACCGTTAGTAGCCTGTGTATTTCTGTATCCTTCCTTACCGTTCTGTATCCTTCCTTACCGTTAGTAGTCTGTTTATTCCTGTATCCTTCCATATCGTTAGTAGTCTGTGTATTCCCGTATCTTGCATTACTGTTAGTAGTCTCTGTATTCTTGTATCCTTCCGTACTGTTAGTAGTCTGTGTATTCTGTATCCTTCGTTACCGTAAGAAGTATGTGTATTCCTGTATCCTCCCAAACCGTCAGTGGTAGGTATATTTCTGTATCATCCGAAACCGTTAGTAGTAGTGCATTTCTGTATAATCCCTTACCGTACGTGGATGGTATATTTCTGTATCATCCCTTACCATTAGTAGTTTGTGTATTCCTATATCCTTCATTACCGTTAGTAGTCTGTGTATTCCTGTATCCTTCCTCAACGTTAGTAGTCTGTGTATTCCCCTTTATCTTTCCTTACCTTTAGTAGTCTGTGTATTCCTGTATCCTTCAGTACCGTTAGTAGTCTGTGTATTTCTTTGTCCTTTATTACCGTTAGCTGTGTATTCCTGTATTCATCCCTGCCGTTTGTAATCTATGTATTCCTGTATCCTTCCTTGCCTTAACTTGTGTATTCCTGTATCCTTCCTAACTGTTAATAGTCTATGTATTCATGTATCCTTCCTTACCGTTAGTAGTCGTGTATTCCTATGTCCTTCATTACCGTAAGTATTCTGTGTATTCCTATATCCTTCCTTATCGTTAGTAGTCTGTGTATTCCTCTTTTCTTCCCTACCGTTAGTAGTCTGTGTATTCCTATACCCTATCTTACCGATAATAGTCTGTGTATTCCTGAATTCTTCATTACCGCTAGTAGTCTGTGTATTCCTGTATCATTCTTAACCGGTAGTAGTCTGTGTTTTCATGTATCCTTCCTCATCGTAAGTAGTCTGTGTATCCCTGTATCCTTCCTTATCGTTAGTTGTTTGTGTATTCCTGTATCCTTCCTTACCGTTAGTGGTCTGTGTATTCTGTATCCTTCCTTACCGTTAGTAGTCTGTGTATTCCCGTATCCTTCCTTTCCATTGGTAGTTTGTATTCCTGTATCCTTCCTACCGTTAGAAGTCTGTGTATTCCTGTATCCTTCTTTTCCGTTAGTAAGTCAATGTATTGCTATACTCTTTCTCACCGTTAGTAGCCAGTTTATTTCTGTATAATACCTTACTTCTAGTGATTGCTATATTTCTATATACTTTCTCATTATCCTTACCTTTTGTAAGTTTTACTGGGTATTCTTAAACCTTTAGAGGTGTCTGTATTTTTGTTTCCTTTCTTATTAAAATATGCTTATGTATTCTTATACAATTCCTTGCAGTCTTGAGTATCCTTGTTGTTTTTTCGGGATCTCTGTGGTTTGGTTTAAACAAAACTAGCACATCAGAAAGTGTCTGTTTTTTCTATTTATTGCTTTAAAGAAAAAGTCATCAATTACCTGAATAAAAGCCGATAGAATCTATCCTTTTTGGGTATAATAATAATAAATTAATTTTATCCATTACAAAAAAGTTATCATTTTATAACGTATTAATTATTCATCAAAATGATCAGTAGGAATTTTTTTACAATTTTACAACATCAATATTTTCAATAATGTAGGGTATCTTGGTCATCTGATTCATTAGAAAAAATATGGTATAATGGAAAGTAGGTCATTGAGAATTGTGGCATATGGTGTCAATGAAGTTAGTTTTATATAGTTAAGGTGGAGATAATTTTATTTAATTTAAATATAAAAGAAAGAATTAATATGCTAATTAAAATTATCTCCACTTTGAACCATACAAAACTAACACGGTACATGGAGATTACCAACCGAGGTTCCTCATTGTTGAATTAAACATGGCCAGGTAAGATACCAGATCTCTAACAAATAAATTGAAATCGTAGCTGAGTTTCTTGGCTACACTTTCACACGGGAGTTTGATTTTATGTCTCAATGTACTTCCTAAAAAATATACTTATCAATATGCATGTTCACTCAAGTGGACACGTCAACTTCTAGCAATGTCCTCAATCAGAGGTATCTGCAAAAGCACAGTATATTCTAAAAGACGATTTTCATAATACTCATAGGTTTCATTATGAGAGAGACTTGTATATCGCTTGTTGTCAACTCAAGCTATTTAATTACAAAATAATAATAATAATAATAAACGAGTTTCAGGCAGTTTTTCATTATTTGTAATCAAGTAACGAGAGATGATAACAAGCGATATACAAGCCTCTATTTCTTTTATGATAAATTTCATTTTTAAACTCTTCTGATGTGTTCCTTATCTCTGAGTACATTTAATATTGATTATGCACTTAAAACTTAACCCTTTAATACATGATATGTTTTACAATCAATGTCATCCTAAATCAACTATAAACAACGATAAGTTTTGTAGATAGAGGAACTATGTTGCATTAATGTGCAAAAAAATATTTTTTTCTTTAATTTTCCTTCTTTTCATCGTTTTTGCTCATTTTGGGGCTAAGGAATTGCAGATATGAAGTATTTTCGGGAAATTTTCAAATTTTGAAATTTTTTGTTTAACCCTTTGTCTACTAGAGCTTTTT
>MJUU01046665.1:8836-19719 GCA_002080025.1 Modiolus philippinarum | reverse complement strand
CTTCCATGGAGACTCTTGGTCATCTTCATCGTCAGTGCTTTCGTCCGTGGACTCTTCTGACGTATTAGAGTCGTTACTTTCTTCGTTGCTATATACAGATTCGTGATCGCTTTCTTCTGATACGTTGGACTCTGTATCCGATTCAGTTGGCGAAGTATTTTCCATATCGTGTTTCTGATTCTTGTGGCGTACGAGATTGAAGTGACGGTTGGTCGTATATTCACAAAGGTCGCAGTGATACATTATAGGCGTCTTCCTCTCTCTGGATTCGAAGTACGAATGACGATATTTTACAGAACAAAGCTTTAAATACGGTCAGATTGGGAATGTCGCTGCTCGCGTGCTCATTTCGCTGCTCGTGCTGCTCGCGTGCTCATATCGGGAATATTTTGCTGCTGCTGCTGCTGTGCGGTGGGAAAAGTGACAAATTCGTTGTTTGAGGGTATGTTCACGCTGCTCGNTTACAGAACAAAGCTTTAAATACGGTCAGATTGGGAATGTCGCTGCTCGCGTGCTCGTTTCACTGCTCGTGTGCTCATTTCGCTGCTCGTGGTGCTCGCGTGCTCATCTCGGGAATTCAGTGGTAAGCGGCGGCGGTGTTGGTTGGTTGGTGAGCGGCTGTGGGAAGAAAAGACTGTTAAGAAACACAATTTCATTCATTTTTATTACTTTTTTTGTATTTTATCTTTTTTTTTTAGTCCCAGTCCCCATTCCCTAACCCATGACTGTTTTATGACGGAGAAAATAAAATATGTATTTAATAATTAGCTGAATATTTAACGTCTAATTGGAACTCATTCAGAAATACGTCAAGATCTTCAGATGTTTACAGATGATAGATAAACAGAAGTATTAGCTACTCTTAAACATCAAGTAAATTAACAACTCTGAAGTATTAGTATAGTACGCTCCAAAGATAATTGAAATTCTGGATACGACCAATTCAATTCTGATAATTCATAATTAATTCACGAAGAAAAAAGACCCCCCTCTTTAACACAAGCGTTGTATTTCCCATTAACAAGTTATTAATCTGATTGGATAGTTACCGTTTTTAAATGCATCATATATCAAATATATGCCAAACAAAGGATCTGTTTTATGCACCGTAGGATGGAATATTAACCACGCCTTACTAATGAAATCCCGGGAATGAAATCTGCGCAACGGATGTTTTACAAAATATGTCTGATCTCCAGATTAAAAATTAGATGAATAACTTGGATATTTTACAGCAAATACTACACATATTATCTAAACGTTAATATTACACATATTATCTAAACGTTAATATTACACATATTATCTAAACGTTAATATTACACATATTATCTAAACATTTCATGAGATCGGTTTCCTTACAAATTACACACTTTTACATATTATCTAGGCATTTGACGATTGAAACATTTACAATCTATTAGACAACTGACGAGATCTGTTTCCTAACGAGTTGTAAAAAATCAACTGCCCAGCATGTCGATTCACGCTATCAAGATAAGACCATAACGATCAGATTACAAGGATAAAAAAACAGGTTAAATATATTGTTTTCAATCATTTTATTAATTATCACTCCACGTGCGTTGTAGAAGCTTACTACGCTTATCACACAACCATTGATATCAGGCAGTGATGAACTCTGCAGAATCAAAGAGTAACCTTGATTTAACCCGAAATTAAAAAAAAAAACATTACGAAATCACAAATTTCACAATAGCTGCACGTTACACAACGTAATTAAAACTTTCAAGTTGTAGTCAAGCACAGCTTGAGCATGTGATTCAAGGACTGTTTCTACTTAATTGTCTCTTAATTATTTGGTTACATACTATAGATAATTAGTTGATTAAAGTTACAATTTTATTTGTATCAGCCGTTAAAAAGGGGGCATCTTAATAACCAAAGACTATTTAAATTACGCCGTTCAAGTCATGCATCTCATTAATAATCCTTACAGACCACGGCAGAAAGCCATACCTGAGAGAGGAGGAGGCTCCGCCCATCCAGCTAAAGTACATCTTAGAGATTAATCCCGTTTTGATGAACTCTACAGAATCAAAGGATAACCTTAATTAAACTCTAAATTAAAACATCATTACGAAATCACCAATATCACAACAGATGACACTTTTTATTTGATCTTACAACCTGCACGTTACACAACGTAATTAAAACTTTCAGAGATATCGTCAAACACAGCTTGGGCATGACGTTCAAGGTCTGTTTCTAATTATTTCATTCCAAAATATCATCTCTTAATTGTTTTGTTACATACTCTAGATAATGAGTTGATTAAACTTACAATTTCTTTTGCACTTACCACTAAAAGATGGGACGCCCGATCAGTAATCAATCACAGCTGATTATATATCTGGAGATCAAACATATTTTGTAAAACATCCGTTGCGCAGATTTCATTCCCGGGATTTCATTAGTAAGGCGTGGTTAATATTCCATCCTACGGTGCATAAAACAGATCCTTTGATTGGCATATATTTGATATATGATGTATTTAAAAACGGTAACTATCCAATCAGATTAATAACTTGTTAATGGGAAAAACAACGCTTGTGTTAAAGAGGGGGGGTCTTTTTTCTTCGTGAATTAATTATGAATTATCAGAATTGAATTGGTCGTATCCAGAATTTCAATTATCTTTGGAGCGTACTATACTAATACTTCAGAGTTGTTAATTTACTTGATGTTTAAGAGTAGCTAATACTTCTGTTTATCTATCATCTGTAAACATCTGAAGATCTTGATGTATTTCTGAATGAGTTCCAATTAGACGTTAAATAATCAGCTAATTATTAAATACATATTTTATTTTCTCCGTCATAAAACAGTCATGGGTTAGGGAATGGGGACTGGGACTAAAAAAAAAAGATAAAATACAAAAAAAAGTAATAACAATGAATGAAATTGTGTTTCTTAACAGTCTTTTCTTCCCGCCGCCGCTCACCAACCAACCAACACCGCCGCCGCTTACCGCTGAATTCCCGAGATGAGCACATGAGCACCACGAGCAGCGAAATGAGCACACGAGCAGTGAAACGAGCACGCGAGCAGCGACATTCCCAATCTGACCGTATTTAAAGCTTTGTTCTGTAATAAATCGTCATTCGTTCTTCGAATCCAGAGAGAGGAAGACGTCTATAATGTATCACTGCGACTTTTGTGAATACACGACTAATCGTCACTTCAATCTCGTACGCCACAAGAATCAGAAACACGACATGGAAGATACTTCGCAAATTGAATCGGAAACAGAGTCCAACCTAACAGAAGAAAGCAATCATGAATCTGTATATAGCAACGAGGAAAGTAACGACTCTAACACGTCAGAAGAGTCCACGGACGAAAGCACTGACGATGAAGATGACCAAGAGTCTCCATGGAAGCTGATAGTCAATCAAACATTTGACAAACTCGAACCAGAATACAACAAGAAAGTAGAAGAGATGATGGAAGAAGGACACGACTCCGAAAAGGCTCGTTTAGCCGCATATGAAGACATGAATAAACTTTTTAGAGACCATATGAGAAATGAATACCTGGAAACGGTGTTCTGGATGCAGGATTTCAACAAAGATCCAATTCACAAAAAGATCAGAGATACGGCCAAACGTTTAAGAGATGAAGAAGACTACGACACCAGGGAATCTTGGCAATATGCAGTGAAGAAAAGAAAATATCTGTTAGATGACGTATTTGACGGATTCGAACCACCACCAATCGGAGACAGCAACGACTCGATGTAAAGTCACAGAAGAAAAGGGGTAATGCGGCCTATCCTTTAAGATAGCCAGTCACAAGCCTGGATAAACGCAGAGTGCCCCTTTGTTAAAATTCACCAAAATTACCCTCCCCCCGTCAAAACTTGGGGGACCCTCTTACAGTCATACCATACGAGATAGGACTTCGCAAATACCACCAATCGCTTTAGATGGTCAAAGATACCCCGAAAACATATATCACACATCTATTTAAGTATATTTTGAAAAATACACAGATCGACCCCTTGTCAAAATTTTGGACCCCTCTTAGCACCCACACTATAACAGATAGGGCTAAATGGATGTCACCATTCGATTTAGATGGTCAAAGTTACCCCGAAAACATATATGACACGTCTATAGTACTCGACTTAGAAAATTTTGTATTTTGGGCCATTCCCGAATTTTCGGGTACCCCTATCTTCCAAACAGTAAGAGGTAGAGACTTGAAACCTTCACCAATCGCTGAAACAGCTTGAAATCACCCCGGATTGATATATACATTGTACGGGAAACGAACGATTACTCGAGAAATCGCGGTTAAACATAGTAGTATGGGAATGGACGAGACCCCCCCCCCTTTTTTTACGCAGTAAAAAGCTAAAAAGTTATACTTTCAAACATGTTTGGACTTGAAATAGGGCGGCAACGTTCCCATTGGTCCGTTTTGAATATTTGAAATTCAAATCTGGCGGGAAACGTTCTCATTGGTCCGCTTGGAATGTCGTCACTTCCGATGACGTATTCTTCCGGTGACGTCACTTCCGGTGACGTCATTTACGGATGACGTCACTTCCTGTGACGTCATTTCCAGATGACGTCACTTCCGGTCACGTGACAATGACGTCACTTCTGGTGACGTCACTTCCGCCTGGTCCACTTGGTCCACCGCAAATGCGACTCATCTCGTGCATCTCCTACTACTTACAAAGTTCCGCGCTGGTTACAAACTGGATATCTTTTCAAATGGATAAGTTGAACTGTAAATACAGTTTTAAATATCTAGGATACAATTCATAACTGCTTGTCAGATAAGTGAAAATGTTAACGAAATTATTTGTAATTAAATGCAAGTGTAATTCCACGCGTCAATGATCGCAATACACATCACATCAACACGGGACTTATGATTGAGTAGGAAACTTATTCTTAGCAATAAAACAATACATTTCAAGTGTTGAAACATATTTGGAGAAAGAAATAATATGTTTGCACACACGAAGCCATTTTTTCACTCTTCTTCTTTCCAATTAAATAAAAAAGATAATGCAGACAACATAATAAAATGAACATGGAATAAAAATATAACAAAAACATTTTCATGACGTGGTGTTGACACGATGTGTGACCTATTAAACAACCAATGAAAACACGACTCAAAAGTTATGTAATTATAATGAAAGTCCAATGAAATGATAAAGTGATAAGTTTCGAGTACATATTAGATGTGAAAATTATCTAATCGTGTAAGAAATAGATATTGCTGACACTTCATAAGAGAATTTGAATAAATACACAATTGAATAATGAGTGTATTGATTTTTACTAACAATCCCAATAAAAACAGACTACTAACAATATCAACCTCAACTTGTTTCTTTTGAAGTCAAATTTGGTGCAATCTCAAACCTCTCAAAATATGAATTGTGAATAAAAATATGAGAATTTTTGGATAATACAAGTATTTCTACCGTCGTGTTCTGTATGTAATCAATTCTGTATCCTCCCGAACCATTAGTGGTAGATATATTTCTGTATCATCCCGAATCGTTAATAGTAGGTGTATATCTCTATCTTTCGTTACCGATAGTGGTCTGTGTATTACTGTATTTTCCCTTACCGTCAGTGGTATGTGCATTTCTGTATCATCCCTTAGGGGACAACCATTTGATTCTGAGGGGAGGGCTGGCAGATTTTGTAATTAAACATCTTGGCCCCAGACAAGTTGAAAATAAATAATCTTGCCTGGTTACACTTGAAAATAAATTTTCAGTCCACTCCCGAACAGAGACCTATATTGTTATAGAAGAAAATAAATGATCTGGTCTCCAAAGGCTTGGAAATAAATATTATGACCAGAATGAAGTTGAAAATAAATAATCTAACCTTATCAAATTTGCCAGCCACCCCCCACCCCGGAACAAATGTATATATATGTTTCACAAAATAATTTTTTTTACTATTCAGAAATTTCTCTTGATAACGGTAAATTCCCGTGTAGACAATTCGAAACATGCAATGGTAACACTGAAATGAAGATTCGACTAAATGGCATAACTATGTTTGCAATGAAAATTTCAAGTATAACATGTTACAAAGATATTCTGAAATTTTGCTTCAATAATCTGACTTCAGGTGCACAGGGAAAGGGTGAGATCCCTAAATTAATCTCAGAAAATAACCTACAAAAATGGACTTTCGAGTCTTGTCTGTCATCGGTAAAGTTATTTCATTACACCCACACACAAAAAAAACAATACGTAATAATGCCACTACTTATTAATTTTCAACTGTTGAACTGAGTGTACATAATTGTTCAATCTATTTTGTAGCGCTCCGACTTGTTTTTCATTAATTTAGAATCTAGTCATATGACGAATATCAGAGTACACTTCTAATAAATAATTAGTTTGTATATTCAATAGGTCAGGAATAAAGTCTCATCCCCGCTTACTGGATTTTGAGGTTAGAAGTCGACTCATTCTATCTTCATTTACCCAATAGTTCTTATCTCTCGAAAATACCATATCCATGAAATCCATAGAAAAAATTTAATAAGCCATAGAAAAATGACTTTGATAAAAAGGGTTTGCAGCGTGTGTGTGTATTTATGTTTCTAAAAAGTCAATTCTATTATTTAGGTGGGGGTCTTAGATAGGTGCAATAAAGGAAAATTCTGATTTCTTTTTAAATTAATAATAATTACTGAAATGTGTTGACAGCTATCAAAAAAAAAGAAAAAAAAATACTAAGGTACAGACCTTTTGATTTTTATTGGGGGGATGGGCTCGGAATTTTCACCCGAGACGGGATTTTTTTGTCCGCTATGCGTGCCAGATTTTTCCGATATGCAAAGTGCTACGAAATTTTGTTAAGCCAGGCTTTTTTTCCTAATGGACAAAGTCAGGACTTATTTATGATTTGATAGAAAAAACAGAAAAGGAAGATTTCCCAGGGTTACTTGTACTGTTAGATTTTGAAAAGGCATTTGATTCTCTTGAATGGTCATTTATGAATAAAACGCTTGAATTTTTTGGCTTTGGTCCAGTTTTCTGTAACTGGATTAAGACATTCAGGTGCTCAAAGTAGCATTATTAATAATGGAAACTGCTCTGAATTTTTTGATATTAAAAGAGGTGTGCGTCAAGGTGACCCATTGTCCCCTTATTTATTTATTTTGTCCTTAGAACTTATGAGTGCTGCTTTGAAGTATAACCCAAATATAAATGGTATTAAAATTGATGAATCAGAATATCTTCTCAGTCAATATGCTGATGATTCATCTCTTATTCTTGATGATGATGAAGTGTCACTAAAAGAATCATTGATTGTGTTAGAAAAGTTCTCTGAGTGTGCTGGTTTGAAAGCAAATCTTGAAAAAGGGATACACGGTACAACTCATTATACCAAAGTTTCAGACCGAATATCAAATCATTACTACATACACAAGCCGAGAAATCCTTGACGAAAATTTCCGGACGTACCTACGGACGGATAATGGTAAAAATTAATGCCCCCGTCGCCTTAAGGGGGATAAAAATGTGAACATGGTAATTTCCACAAAGTATGGACCTACCAAAAAGGAAGAATCAAACTGCGTTCTAGTCATATATTTTGGATAACTTGAAATAAAGTTTTGCAAAGAAAACAGGTAAAGCTAGAATCAAATGAAAAAAGAGCATACGCCATTCCGAAGGTAACAATAAAAAACGCCAAACATTCGCGGCATCGTTTTACCTATGATGGCGTCTCACCGCTACTTGGCGTTCATTTACTTTACTTGACTATGAATGAAGATTTGTTGTTGGACCTCATGTAACACAATTCATTGTTTCTGAGTGTTAACAATAAAGTCTTGAAATCTTGAAATCATGGACCTTATGAAAAAACTGCAATATTTGAAAAGGATCACAAAGGGGTGTTTCATCTTTTCTAAAAAGCTTGAATGAAATCAGTAGCCAGGTGAGCGATATGGGCTTTGCCGTAACCAGTCTTGAAAAAGTTTGTGACAACTCTACTATACTCCGGGTTCTTTATCTTTTTTCTTAATAATAATAATTATTATAATAATAATAATAACAATAATAAAATAATTTCTATAGCGCCCTAAATAACAATAAAATTACATTAAAGCGCTTTACATACAAGTGAGTAAAACTATTTATCAAATGCATAAAAAATTTGAACATTCAAAAGCAAAGTAAAATTAGCTGAATGAAATAAAAAAAAGTATATATATATATATATATATCAATTTAAGCATAATATAACAGAGTAGAAAAATCGTGAAATATCATAAAAACAATCAAGTTGTACGGAACAGTTAAAAACGTTAAATGTATAGAACATTTCATATGGTATAACTTTATAAATTGAATGAAAGTCTATAAAAATGTGTTTTAATTGCTTTTTAAAACACTCTTCTGATTTGGATTGACGAATGTGTACTGGGAGACTGTTCCATAACATAGCTGCAGAATGATTGAAGAGTCTTTCGCCATAAGATTTTGTCCGTACTTTTGGAACTTCAAGTCTCATGTTTCCATCAGATCGTAGTGTACGGGATGATGACTGATGAGTTAACTTTATATTGTAGAACCTTTAATTTCTCCCATTGTTATTTCCATCTCTCCATGTGGATAATTTGTATTCTATCGCTGTGCGTGAATCGTTACTCGTTTGTATTTTCATCTCGTCTGAAAATGCAGTTTTGTTTGTTTTTTTTTTCTTTTTGTTTGTTTCCTGTTTTTGTTTTTTATTTTATTTATTTTTTTTTATTTATTTTATTTATTTATTTTTTTTTTTCGTTTCTTGTTTTTTATTGTTTTGTTTTTGTTTTTTTTTTATTGTATAAATTATCTAAATCTTATGGCAAATATATTTGACAAGGCAGACGGGTGACGTGGAGGCGGTGCATTTACAATACTTCGCACAACTTAAGTTTCTTCATCTCAGTTACTGTCTGGTACAAATGTATATGAAATACATTGAAACCTGAGCAACACATTCAAACAAAATTCATACCAGTTACGGATATCCTCATTTCCAGTTACGGACATCAACGAAAATTTTTTTTCTTCAGTTACCGACATCACCGCGGTTTTTTGTACCGCAATTTTCTCTACTCACCAGCGAATAAATAATTTACGAAACCCGCAAGCTTCCAGTTCTTAATTTGGAAGTGTATCAAATAAGACATAATACATGGCGGAATTATCTGTTATTATTACAAAATCGACTGTCCAAATATTGTTATTGGTAATTAAATGTTGTAAATATTCTATAATGCATTTTATTCATTGTTTTTATTTTTTACAACCTTAATATTATGTAATTTGTTTGGCCTAGTTATGTAACTTGTTTACAATAAACAAGGGTCAAGGTTATTTCACCTTAGAACATATCGAAATTTCTAGAATTTAAATATAATATTTAACACATAGAATTTTCTAGAGGCTTTCCTTACATAATCATTCTAGTCATGTGATTGTCAGTTGATTAGAATATTCTAGTTATATCGTGTGGATAGATTTTTCTAGAAATAATAAATGTATTTATATGAGGTAGCTGAAAAGGGTTAAGGCAGTCGGTTTAATAAGTTTATACAGGATTAATTAGTTTATATAGGATTATCACGCACATCTTTCGTATTGGAAATCGACATCAATTATTGTGAATCTATTATCAACTATTTAGTGAGGATTATAAGGAATATTCTATTGGACATTTATTGGTGGAATTAAGAGAACTATTCGTTTGGATTATTACTTGGACTTCATTATTGTCAGATAAGTTATATATTGTATTTAATTTGTAAAGTAATTATTTTTTTGTCTGATTAAAAAGTTAATTTGAGCCAATTTTGTTTCATCTTTGCTGACTTAAATTGGTCGTTTCTGCCACATAACAGAAATTGGGGGCTATCGTCCGGGATCTTCGAAATTGTTTAAGAAAGAAATTATTATATTTTTGTCTAATAGAAAATTTTTAAAAGTCAGCAATAAAATTTTTTCAAGATTTCATTTGATCCAGAACAATTCATGTCTACGTGTCAGGTGAAGAATTTTGAGAAGCTTAAAAAGGATGAGTTGATTATTTTAGGAAAACATTTAAAATTTAACATTAAATCTGGAATGAGAAAATTTGAAATTCAAAATGTGATTGCAAATTATTTGGTTGAAGAAGATTATTTTGATAAATCTGTTTTGGCGACTTTTGGCATTCAAACACCTGATTTGGAAATTAAAAAAATAGAAATTCAGAAAGAACTAGAAATTGGAAAATTAGAATTAGAAAGAGAGCAAAGAAAATTAGAATTAGAAAGAGAAGAAAAGGAAAGAGAAGAAAGAAAATTAGAAAAAGAGCTCAATTTTCAATTAGAAATGAAAAAAATGGAATTAGCTGAAAAGAATCAACACCTTTCTCAGAATTTTCAGACATTTGATGTTGCTAAAAACATCAGGTTGGTCCCTCCTTTTTCAAGAAAAGGATTTTGACAAATATTTTCTGCATTTTGAGAAAATAGCCCGGAATTTGAAGTGGCCAAAACATAATTGGTCAATGTTATTACAGAGTGTATTAATTGGTAAAGCCAGGGAAATTTACACTCAGTTGTCCGTAGAACAGGCTTCAGATTATGACACTGTAAAAGAGTTAATTCTTAAAGCCTATGAACTGGTCCCTGAAGCTTACCGGCAAAAATTTTGGAATACAGAAAGACAGAGTGACCAAACGTACGTAGAGTTTGCTAGAACTAAAGAGCAACTATTTGATCATTGGTGTTCATCAAAGAAAATAAATAACAATTATGAGAAATTACGTCAGCTAGTTTTAATTGAAGAATTTAAAAGATGTATTAGTACTGACATTAAAACTTTTATTGAT
>MJUU01046664.1:0-48292 GCA_002080025.1 Modiolus philippinarum | reverse complement strand
GTCACACTGTCAGTGGGTCAATCCAGGGTACAGTCAAAACCAGTAATGAGAGGTTACTCCTTGAAACACGTGTACAGCATAACTAAATTTACTGTTTTTTAATGCAACTCAGGCATCTTTTTTGTATTGGTAAAACATCGGCAAACGAATACCAAAGCAAGAACGAGAAAAATGGAAATTCCAAAATAATAAATCCAAAATCACGGCAATGCACAGTAACACGAATTGAGACAGTATTACAAAGACACAACAAACAAAAAAATAAACAAAAACGCCACAAAACTAAAGCACTAGCAGTGTGAACTCCTATAAAAACTGAGGTATCATCAAGTGGTCCGGAATGGTAAGCATGATCTGCTCCACGCATGGCACCCGTCACACTGCCAGTGAAAAGTCCGATTTTGTCACATTCGGTGTTAGTCAGTCCGGTAACAAACTCTGGATCTTCCCAAAGATATCTGTTCTCATTTGTGAAACAGAAACATTGTAATGGTCTGTCAAATCGTGGTGACGACCGTAAAACTTCTGAAGTGACAATTGCAACAGTGACTGAACATACCCTTGATGTATAAGTTTTTGAGACAGTAATTTAGCTCTGTTGACAAAATATCTGTACAAACTACAGGCACGACAATAGCGAATGAGTTGTGAAATGCACACGCCATATGCCGGAGAAGTGGTAATATTACTGCTAAAAAACGGGAAGTTCACTATTGGAAAGTCGAAATCATCACGCTTGTCGTAAAGTTTTGTTTTCAGACGTCCAGAGTTGTCAATGTAGAGGTATAGGTCCAGGTATGATGCTGATGATTTAAATGTCTTACAACTATCAAAATCACTATTTTTT
Source organism: Modiolus philippinarum (assembly GCA_002080025.1). Taxonomy (NCBI): domain Eukaryota; kingdom Metazoa; phylum Mollusca; class Bivalvia; order Mytilida; family Modiolidae; genus Modiolus; species Modiolus philippinarum. Next base: position 47,445 of record MJUU01046664.1, on the reverse strand, counting down.
CCTTATAACTCGTACAATACTTTTATAATTTGCTATGAAACAAAATTACATATTATCCATTAAAAAGGTTTAATTTAAAATTTTCAAAGACCATTTATTTTTTTTTCTTTTTTCTGAATGTGTTTCGATTTTATTAATTGTATTTCAAAATCGTTTGATTGAAAGTTTGGTAAATTCCTTAAATTTCAAAACGCAGCCATACTTTTAAACCTCGATTAGCAGAAACATTTTCCCACATAGCAGTTCAAAAATATTTGATTCCAAATTTGGTAATTTTTGTAAAATTCTCAAAAACCACGTATTTTCCTTATTTAATTAGCAGCCATTGATTTTGTTATGTTAACTAAAAGCAAAGATTTGTTGCTTTTTTACTAAAAATATTTTAGAAGCAATGTTTGGTAAATTTCTTTAAAAGGAAAATTATTTCTTAGAATTCTACCAAGCAAAAGCACTTCTTCAATTTCTTACAATTAAAACATATCTTCCTATTGGATTTTATTTTTGATCCAATTTTGACAGATTTTATGAAACCCTCATAGACAAGTTATATTTTGTAATTCTACCTTACAATCATACATAGTAACAATAGTGACTATCAATTTTTGGGATTTCAAAAATGTGAAGAAAAAATGCAGTGTTTAAAACAACTGTTTTTCCGTGTCAAACAAGCAGTACGCAAGACAACATTGTTTTGACAGTCATTGCTGTGGTTTATTTTGTATTGTTTGTGATGACCTCAACTTTACAGTCTAGTGAAAATTTAAAGATTCTCGGTATCTATTAATGTCAGGTCAATAAAATTTGGCATTTTGATTGCTCTTGGGTGGTACATGCCAGTCTCCTATTTTGCTTTTGTATCTGACCTCAGTTTCACGGTCTAGTAAGTATAAATAAACAATGAAAAGATTTGGAGTAAATATACGTGAGACAAAGTCTCTACAGTTCGTGGTAGAACCAAACAAAGGAATAACGCTTTTATTCTTCTTCATCTTGAAATCACCATAACACCCTTAATAACGTTTATTTCTGAGGTTCTATTACTGTTTTTTACTATTTTTTTTGGGGGGGGGGTGCGTTGGTCATGTAGTTATACATGGCAATCTCCTGTAATGCTACCGTCAATGACCCAAATTTTACAGTCTTGTGGGTATTTTACGTTTTTCTTATTAGGTGATTTTGATTTTTCACCTTAATTTTGCAGCAAAATAGTGTCGTGCGAGACATCTTTTAGGGTTCCCACATGTATACAAATATAACTACAGACCGAAAAAAAAAGAAATGTAGTAAATCTCATTGTTGCAAATGTTCTTTGTCAAAATTGGCATGCCTTCAAAACAGCAAGAAGGGTGGTTCATAGTTGTAATAACCTTTTGGCCATATAATTGATGTAAATCTACGATAGGTAGGTTAAATTCACGTTTAAGAGGCTCACTCCTGGTGCTTTTTATATCAAGGATTTCTTGAAACCCATTTAAATGGATTAAGCATTGTAAACTAAATGAAAAGGTAAAAAGAAATATTTAGGACCGTGTGCTTTTAACGTAGATAGAAGACATCAAAAATTTGGCTGAAAATGGATTTTCTCAATTTGTTCTTAATTTAGCATTAGGACTATTTTTGTTTAAAAGCTAGGAAGTTATAACTAGAATTCCATGAAAACTTATCAGGTGTAATAATTTGTCCTATAGAAGACACCTTTGATATAAAAAGTGGAGGTCCGTTTGCATTATTCTTTAAACCATTGAAGTGGAGAAAATCAGAGGAGTTCCTAAATTTGACACAAATTAAAAATGTGATGAGTGAGCTATCTTAAATTATTTGTAGCTATATTCTTAAAAGCTATTACTTTTAAACCTTGTTCACTATGTTAAAGGTGAATTACTGGCATCATTTTTGACCGTTCTTGGTGGAGTAATGTTGATTGCTACAGGTGTTACAATTGGTGCGCTGAAACTGGTACCATCAAAAATACACAAAAGACCCAATTTGAATACTAATGTTAACGAGCAGGTATTATAAATTCAAGTGTTTTAACTTGCAACAGTTTTATATTAAAAAGTATGCATAGCTTCAATATGCACTTTCTATATCTGAATTAAGAATGAAGGCATATGGAATAAATGCACATGAGACAAAGTCTCTACAAATTCATGGTCCTTGAAATCACCGTGAGGCCTTCAAATTTTAGGGAACGATCATTTGATTTTCAGGGAGGGGCTTGGGCGATTTTGCAAATAAATATTTTTATCTTGGTGCCAGTGAAAATGAATATTTTAATCCTGCTTGTCAGGAAAATAAATAATTTGATTTTGATTTTAAGAATTGATTTTTTTTTGCAATTGCAAATAACAAAATACCGAAGCTTCTGTTAATTTATTTTCTGCATATGCGCATTTCGACAACTTATGTCTCATCATTGCAGATTAACCAAAAACATTTGGAAGACCATTAATCGAAAACGTTTAAAAGCTGATAGAGAACAAATAACCAGAAGGGTCTAAATAGAAAAGCCAAAATTCAGCTTAGGACAGAGCTATGCATGAGGGGAATACTCCTTGGCTTTAAACAAAATTTTATGAAAGTTTGATATTGCAAGTTCAATAAATTCAAATAAATAACTTGATGTGACATTTGATGAAATAAATAATTTGCTCGAGATTTTAGTGAAAATAAATATATTTTCTAGCCAATATTACCCAAGCCCTCCACAGAAAATCAAATGGTCGTCCTCTTTGCTTAGCTCATACTTCATAGTTAGTTCAAGACTTCCCCTAGCTACCAATGAAACAACAATGTACATGTTTAAACTGTCTTCCTTTTCGTTGGATCAACATCAATGCCTTAGTCTTACATATACAATATATATATGAATTCAGTCAACGCGGAAACTTGTTCATCTCCCCGGATTTGCGAAAATTTACGCTAATGCAGGGCCTAAAAATTAAAAATATAACGGTCTATTGTAGGAACCCAACGGGGTTAGAATTAGAGAAATGAATATCGAGATTGCCTTCCCACCGAGGGTTTTGGCTGTTCTTCGAATGCACAGATATTAAAGACAGATTACACTGCCCACGCCATCTCTGTGGGAGACCAAAGGGATGTAAAATAGAACGAGCTACAAATCTATTTTATGTGACCCTTAAGTATATTAATTAATCGAAATTATAACAAGTCAACGTTGGTCCAGTGGTAGCGTGGAAGACTTTTAACCCTTAAAACCTTGACAGAAGGGGTTCGAATCCCACTGGAATCGACAAAAATTTAAAATTTAATTTTAAAAGACTTAGACTGACTTAGACTTAGAATTTGGATTGATAAAAAAGACAGAAAAATACATCACAGGCAGATAATTCAAGCAAAAATGATTAATTTTATTTTTTTTTAAAACAAAATTTGTTCAATGAAGTACCCAAAATTGCAGTTAATTTATCTTCTGCATACGGCCATTTCGACAACAAGTCTCATCAGGGCAAATTATATCAAAACAATTGGCAAACCGAATAAAAACAAACAATTTTTCTAAGTGTCATTTTCCAAAAATTGAAATAGCCCACATTTCGATGGGGCGCTCAGCATAGATCGGTCCATAACATACCATAAACACGAAGCACAAATAAGATGTTGGGGTTTTCATCGGTACTCACTCTAATTGTTATTTTAAAGCAAAAAAAGTACCACGGATTCTCTTTCACAAAGTGAAAGGGAATGCAGACTGTTAGTTAAACGAATAAATAAGCTGTCTATGAATTCAGTCAACGTGGAAACTTGTTCATCTCCCCGGATTTGCGAATGTTTACGCTAATGCAGGGCCTTAAAATTAAAAATATAACGGTCTATTGTAGGAACCCAACGGGGTTAGAATTAGAGACATGAATATCGAGATTGCCTTCCCACCGAGTGATTTGGCTGTTCTTCGAATGCACAGATATTACAGACAGATTACACTGTCCACGTCATCTCTATGGGAGACCAAAGGGATGTAAAATAGAACAAGCTACAAATTTATTTTATGTGACACTTAAGTATATTAATTAACCGAAATTATAACAAGTCAACGTTGGTCCAGTGGTAGCGTAGAAGACTTTTAACCCTTACAACCTTGACAGAAGGGGTTCGAATTCCACTGGAATCGACAAAAATTTTATATTTAATATTAAAAGACTTAGACTGACTTAGACTTTGGATTGAATGGATAAAAAAGATAGAAAAATACATCACAGGCAGATAATTCAAGCCAAAATGATTAATTTCATTATTAAAACAAAATTTGTTCAATGAAGTACCCAAAATTGCAGTTTATTTATCTTCTGCATATGGCCATTTCGACAACAAGTCTCATCAGTGCAGATTATATCAAAACAACTGGAAAACCGAATAAAAACAAACAATTTTTCTAAGTGTCATTTTCCAAAAATTGAAATAGCCCACATTTCGATGGGGCGCTCAGCATAGATCGGTCCATAACATACCATAAACACGAAGCACAAATAAGATGTTGGGGTTTTTATCGGTACTCATTCTAATTCTTCTTTTAAAGTAAAACAAGTACCATGGATTCTCTGACATAAAGTGTCACATAAAATAAATTTGTAGCTCGTTCTATTTTACATCCCTTTGGTCTCCCACAGAGATGGCGTGGGCATTGTAATCTGTCTGTAATATCTGTGCATTCGAAGAACAGCCAAATCCCTCGGTGGGAAGGCAATCTCGATATTCATTTCTCTTATTCTAACCCCGTTGGGTTCCTACGATAGACCGTTATATTTTTAATTTTTGAGAGAATGTAGAGATGTTTTATATTACAATGTTATTGTGTATATAACATCCTGGATTCAATCAAATCATTAGATAGAATGCTGTGTGATTACAAGTTTAAAACATCTCTACATTCTCTCTACGCAATAAACATCGTGTATGGAGGCCATGTGATATTGATACCGACGTGGAAAGGTTACACTAGGCTATCGAAAGTTCTTCTTCTGAGGAACTGGACTTGGTCTAGGCGTATCACCTCTGGTTAACATGCTAGGCGTTGTGCCGAAGATGTACAAAGAGTTGATGGTTCGAATCCAGTCATGGGTCAACCAAAAAATTCAATCTGTCTGTCAGATGATTTTGAGAATGTTAATTACAATGGCATTGTTAGATTAAAACTATAGACACGTTTAATAATTATTACATCTAATCTAGCATTCTGTTAAATGAAATTACAGGATCCAATGTATCATGTATAACAACTGTTGTGTGCTAAAAATAGACCACTTATATATATATATATATATATATATATATATATGNCGAGATCAAGAAGGCCCCTAGCGTGCACTTAAGCGGTATTCTTGACAAAAATTATATCAAGGTCACTCCCTTGCTCCCCACCCGCCATGGAGTACCAACTTGGGCGATGCTCAGGGTTATCCAGCTGAAAGCACCAGGGTAACAAGAAGAGAATAAAAATGTTGAGCAACATCGATCGCAGCTAAAATATGTCATTGAAGCAACACATGTCGGGAGCGGTCAATGAGAAAAAAAGTAAAATCGGGCAATGTATGCCTACAAATATTTGTCATTAGGTAGCCCGACGAAAGACAAAAATAAGGACAAAAACAACATCGATAGACAACACGGGGCACATCGAAATAGATGTAGGCAAACCTTGCAGTGTAACTTTGGTTGAAAGGGCAAAAATAGTCGTCAATCATGCGCACAGTTTCTATATTTGTCAATGAAATTTTCAACACAACTGGATATTACATACTGTATTGCACAAGTACTTTCACGTCTTGCGACGATCTTCAGGTGAATAGCTACAATAGTTACCTAGTAACGTTTGTATGACGTTACGTTAATGGAACAACATAGTACCGTTATAAATAAAAAACGAAAGTATAAAAATACAGTATGTAATATCCAGTTGTGTTGAAAATTTCATTGACAAATATATAAACTGTGCGCATGATTTGTATTAAGGACAATATATATATATATATATATATATATATATATTGTTCAAGTTTTTTTTATGTCAGCGTGTTTAGTAAATGAGAACCGAACCGTCAATCAAAAACGAATAATCCAAAGACAATGCAAACATCAAAACAACAAAGAAACAGAAAGACAACATGAGGACGACTCAGAAAAGAAAAATGAAGTCATACACACACAAGGATGAACAACACAGACCCAATAAAAACCATGGATGAGATCAGGTGCACCGATAGAGTGAGCATCTCCTGCTACTTATAAGACACCAGCCGTGTGGACATATCAAATCCGGTAGTAATGTCAAATCCGATAGTAATGTCGAATCCGGAAGAGGAAACAACAATATATCTTTACAGGGAAAGATCTGTTGTCATCTGGGAAACAGATATCCCATAACGGTCCAAACGATGGTTATGTCGACCGCAAAACTTCTTGAGGGATGCCTTCAAGTGTCATCATCATTTACTCATTTGATCTTTTACGTTAAATAGGCGTCCATTCTCTACATTCCTTTTCCCTTTTGCACACACGTGTAGTATGTGGCGCTTACCCTCTCGCTGCAATCGGTCTCACACCTCAGTTGTTTCGATATACATTTGTAAATGTATGTGAACATATCAATTTTATAACCCATCTGTAACATGAATGGTGAGACTTGAATTAGCCATGAAGGGATATGAAGTAATTGGAAATGAGATAACATTCTAAAAATACATGGATAAAAACAAATAACAAAATACCGGGTTACTGTGAATTTAGGTTCTGCATATGCGCATTTCGACAACTTATGTCTCTTCAGTGCAGATAAAATCAAAATATTTGGAAGTCAATAAACCGAAATTGGTGTAAAACTGATAGAGAACAAATAACCAATAAGATCTAAATAGAAAAGCCAAAATAAGCTAAGGACAGAGCTATGCAAGAGGAAGATACTCCTTAGTTTTAAACAAAATTTACTAAAGTTTAAATATTGCATGTTTCCAAATAAATTCGGTTTTCGGGCCAGCACAAGCAATGGAACAAAGCTTTTATTGTTATTCTTCAACAATGGACTTTACTTATTCCTCATAGTAAGTTAAAGACGGCTCCTAGCACCGGTTTGAGCGGGAATTTGTTCCAAGATGCCGAGAAACGCTTCATCCATGTTTTTTTACTCATGGATGCGAGATCGTCAACAAAAATGAAATCAACTGGCTAAGTGTTCTTACAAATGCTTTCATCTGTTGCCTTACACAATGACAAATAGAAAACAAACGTAACATTTACAACAGGGCAGTAGTCAGTAGTAAGAAAACTTGGATGTCGGTATACAACGCTTCGTTATTTTTTTTTTCTGCACCGGGGAGAGTGGTGCTTGCCACCATAACTTGCTTTTCATAATGATCTTTTGGTTAATGTTTGGCAGTCACAACTGGATTAACTAACACATAACAGTTTGGCCAATGGCACTAGGAAACAATATTACAATTGTATGTTTTGAATCTTCTAGCAAATTTGAACATACCTTGGTGGCACATTTTCTTGGTGTTCATCATTGCCGTATCCAAAATTACCACAAACTTTGGAGTATAAATGGATATTTAACCTTAAATGTAACACATTGAATATTTTTCTCCTTGATAAATTTGAACCGGATGCATCTTCTGTTATTACCGTCAGTCATTATATCTAACAGGTTTTCATCCGATATACCTTTGTCTCAACAGTATTGAGTATTATGTTTAAAATAATAAAATTAACTGTCTTTGACACTGCTTTTAAATTGTGACAAAATTTTGTTATGCTGCTCCGTGGATGATCCTTTTTTTCGAAATTAAGTTTGTAAGGGTCAATGTCTTGTCCGCAATGAGTACTAGAACTATTTAAAGATAGTGAACTCTGTGGTCAAACACATTTGAATATATTTTTATAACTGAATGGCTGATTCTGACCTCAACTTTGCCAAATGGTGTTTGGATAGTTTTCCTCTAATATCTTATTGATTTCTATCACTAGACATCCTAAAAAAGTGTTCCAATAAAGGTTCCTATTTAACACGTCCTACTTCGGGATATTATTTGTCCAAACACTTCACATTCAATTATTGCGACTTGGGCTTTGAAAAACTGCATTAAATGATTCTGCCGTTACTTTACCAAGCGAAAACCTACATTCTTTCTGTTCCATTTCATCAAAATGTTGAAAACGTGAACCCTATCATAAAGCCTGAAATTTCCATGAATTGCATTGATCAAATTACAATTTTGAAAAGTGTTTTTTGACAAATTCTCTCTTTAAAAAGATCAATCTTTCAACATGGATCTACATCATGAATTGAATCAGCAGTGTTTACAACAATTACATTGGAATGATTGAAATCCATATATGGTAAAAAAAATAACAGAACAATGAATTGTGTATCGTTCCCCGTATCTAAGTCACTTCTCAGTTGCAAGTCTCGGTCTCAAGGAGTTCAAATTGCCGATCAAATTTCAAATCGTCTCTGGTGTATTTTCTCTTTCTTTTACACTATTTAAATATTAAGTAAAAAACTAAATTATCGCTATGCCTTTATTTGCTTTTGTAATTCTTTTTATTATGATTCAAGTGAGGTTGTCTAGTGGATGTAGTGTGTGCTAGTATCATATAGTGTATAGGAAAAAAGGATATAGAAAAGTTGAATATAAAGTACCTTTCCCAGTAAAATGTTGTAGCTAAAATATGACTGCATTTAATAGTATTGATAGATTTGTTAACAAGATTTATATTTTTGAAAAAAAAAAACATTTCACACTTGTTTTAAAACCAAAGCAGATGACGAGAAGGATCTACATTAACCGAAAATTTCAATAACTGGTCGCCATATACCAGGACAAAAAAATCATAAAAGAAACAACAAACTAACGTAAGGAACGGTAGTAACTATATATATCCGGACGTGGTATCGGTACCAGCAAAAGTCAGCAATAGGGTTGAATATGATGGTTGAAAGAATATAGAGTAAATGCACATAAGACAAAGTCTCTACAAATACATGGTAAAACAAGCAAAGGAACAACGCTTTTATTGTTGTTCTTCATCTTGAAGTCACCATGAGGCCTTTGCTCATACCTCATAGTAAGTTCAAAACGGCCCCTAGCACCGGTTTGAGTGGAATTCTCTGCTAATGTCGAAAAACGCTACATTGATGTCTTTTCTGGTCATGGATGCGGGATTGTCAACAAGCATAAATTAAACAGGCAAAGCGCTCTTACAATCTCTGTCATCCGTTGCCCGACAAAAGCACTAGTGTGTTAAGCTAGTGGACGATTACAAAATATAGACAAAAACAGGGCACTCCTTAAGTCGATTGTAAGAAAACTTTGCAATATAAAATAGTGAGATGTGGGCACTTAAAACAGGTGGTCTGGATTACATTTCGAAAATTACAAAAATAATTGCCAAAATTTGAAAGTATCAATAGTATATCCATATGAGAAATTCTCTCATGCACAAGTACACCATAACTGAAAAATATAGAGAGCATACATCTCTCGCACGAGGAATCGTTTTACGGACTCCACACTGGTCAGAATCAGATTTCAAAATAACAAAAACAAATAAATGCCAAATTTGAAAGTATGGTAGTATATCCATACGATAAAATCTCTCACGAACAAGTACACCATAACTGATATAAATAGAGAATGAATAGATATTTAGGCATCCGAGTCTCCATTTTTTCTATCCCATTGCATTATAGTAAACTTTTTACTAATCTCTCCGTGCTACATTTTCACATTTTGTAGTTTTCAGTTGTGCAAAATTATATAATATCAACGAACGAATAAAAGTGTGAATTAATTAAATACAAATTGATTGGAGCTTCCATAAAAGAGTTTTATTGACAGAAACTGTAGCGGATGATTTGATATTCAATTCAATAGATGGAAGAGCAGTAGTCAATTAATTCATTCTTTTTGTTTTCAGCTTGACGTACATAGGATAGGTGCGAAATTTTTAGATGACCGTTCGGAAAATGCAATTGAAAAAGTCAAAGTCTTCGTTAAAGATGATGATGATGATTTAAAACAACCCAGATATTTTCAACAGAAACCAAATAGCTCATCTGAAGACTCGGTATATGATGAATCGATCGACAGCTTTCCTCATGCTATTGATAACTTTTAGAATTTGCCATGTGTTTCCTCATACTAATCAACAATTGCATAGAACTCTTCATGTTGAATGAAGAAATTAGGATTTGCCATGTGTTTCATCATACTAATCATCAATTGCATAGAACTCTTCATGTTGAATGAAGAAATTAGGATTTGCCATGTGTTTCATCATACTAATCATCAATTTCATAGAACTCTTCATGTTGAATGAAGAGATATTTACTGTGAAAAATATAGAAACTAAAATAGAACTGGCCATGTGATAATTTGATGAAAGCATTTCATGTTTATTGGATTGGTAATGTTTTGAATACTTGCTTATTGGTAACTGACGAAATCTTTGAATGTCATCTACGGTTTTCTTTTGTCAGATTATCTAAAGACATTTGTAAAATACAAGAAAGAATAGCAGAATATATTTTTATAATATATATTACATTTTTTCATATGCATAATTTTCAACTATTTTCATGAAAATTTACATGTCGGGTGGAACATTTAACTGTTTACCGATACCCGGACGAACTGTTCCATGTCCAAAATAATTGCGCAGTGTGACGTCATTCAAATTCTAATCTACAGCGTAAAAATGTATTATAGGCAAGATTTTTATTGATCATAAGTTAATAAAACAGTTATTTCATGCCCCGTTTCAGGAAATAGCAAAACTATTGTCCCTCGATAATGGTAATGACTTGCGAACTGTTGCCTTCGGCGTCTGGCCTCAGGAAACAGCTATCGAGTCATTTCCATCACCTTGGGACAATAGTTTTTGTTGTTTCCTTCATAGGCATGAAATAACTGTATACTGTTGTGGAGCAGTATTTCGAATTTTGCAAAATATTTTCAATAACAATAATCGTAACCTCAAGAAAGACGTGGTATAAAATTAAATTTCATCAAACGTTTATTTAAATTTGCCAATAATATTTCATTAGCTAAATTTACTTTGTTTAGAAGTGTGATTACTTTCAATACGATATACTGTTTATTCAAATTTCTTTTTAGTGTAATTTAACAGTATTTTCATTTCAAAGTCATTGACGCGAATGTTGCTCCACCAAAAATTGCAATTTCACATCAGGTGCACTGAATGAGAAACCTTAGTCGGTTATCTCCCTGTCCCAAGTTAGTTATTTATAGTTAAAGTGGAGATAATTTTTATTTCAATATCAAAAAAGAGTTTATTGATTTGTTAATTAAAATAATCTCTTATTTGATCCATACAAAACTAATTTAGTACAGGGAGATAACCATCCGAGGTTTTTTATTGCATGAGCAATCGAAAAATGTCACATAAATGATCGTTCATACTGTATGAAATACTGTTTTACGTTCTGTTGCAGGTTTAGCGTGTCTGCTCAACATTTGGTATATAGTCTTTTAAATGTTCAGCAGGTTTAGATTCAAAGGCGGTCTATCCACCTTGTTTACATTCTTCAACAGGGTGTCGATTTTGACATTTGTTGCATGCACATTTTTATATTCAATATTCAAATATCTTTTTTGATGACGTGTAAAATGGCAGAATTTGAGATGGCAAAACTTATTTTCAAGCTATTACAACAGTGCCATTGCTTCATTACATGGTCAAATTCTGGAACAATATCTATATTGTATTAAGTTTCACGTCTAATTCTATTGAAAATGTTACTATAGTGTTTAGAAAACCGTTTGGGTCTTGCCAATAACCATGAATTATACATCTAAGTGAGAATTATATGCAAATGACATACTGCTAGTAAATGCTTACATAAATTCTAGTAAGTTACTGCATTCCTCAAGGTTTGTGTCCGGCTATCAAAACTAATATGCTGAATTCCCCCTATTTCGTTTTTCTTTCCTTTTTTTCTTTTTTTTTCGTAATTTATTACTATTTTATTTTTTTACTGTTTTATTTCTTTACTCATACACTATTTTTACATTTTATTTATGCAATGATGACAACCTCGCATCTATCAACAAAATATAAAATATATGGATATAGCGTTGGCCGCATGTAGCAATGGATTCCGCTAAAAGCACTGCTATTGGCCGTTTTGAACTAAGAATGATGTATAAGCATAACTCATGGTTGAAGGCATTATGGCTACTTCAAGGTCACTAATTAAAAACATCGGCAAACGAATATCGAAGCAAAGATAATGAAAGGGGGAATTCCAAAATAAAACATCCCAAAATCACTGTAAATGATATCCAACACGACTTGAGACAGCATGACAAAGACAAAATTAAATAAAAAAATGAACAAGAACACCACAAACCTAAACAATCTTCTCAACCAGATGTGATAGGACTTTCATATTTGGCCTGCATATTGGTCATATGTAGCTGTAAAATATTATACAAACTTTACTACTGAAAGGTCAAAGGTCAAGATCAGAATATAGATTTTGATATTGCTCGTTAATTTCAATTGCAAGAGGCTTGATATTCCATATGATCTATATCTATATTCGATATCGATCTAATTAAGCTTAGTACAAATCTACCAAACAAAATTTCAGTCAGGTCATAGTTCAAGGACACTTAGTTCAAATTTGAAAACTTTAACATTGCCTATATTTTTCAAACCAGATATGATATGACCTTCATATTTGGCCTGTATATTGGTTCTATGAAGCGTAACAGTATTATTCAAATTTCACTTAGTTCAAGTCGAGGTCACAAGGTCAAAGGTCACAGAGGTCAAAAGGAAAAATCTAGATTTTGCTGTAGCTCATTAATTATCCTTCTTGCTAGTGGCTTCATATTTTATATGTGAATAGATCTAGCGGGGTTGAGTACAAATCTACCCCAAAAATGATCAGGTCGAAAGTCAAGGTCGCTCAGTGAAAATTCGAAAACTTCAAAATTGCCTATATCTTTTCAACCAGATGTGATTAGACCTTCACATTTGGACTTTTATTTGATAACATTTAGCTGAACACAATAATGGAAATTTCATTGAGGTTTAGGTCACAAAGGTCAAAAGGTCAAAATCAAGATTTTGCTTTTACCTCGTTAATTACGATTGTAACAGGTTTGATATTCAATATGTGAATAGATCAAATGGAGTTTAGTACAAATGTCTACTTAACCTAAATTTCATTGATTTCAATTTTAGCATTTATTTTGTTTTGTAGACATGGTTGCTATCAGGGGCACAGTGTTTCACATCTTGTTTTCATCTAAAAAATATTGCAGTATTTTCATTACGTGCTGTGTGCCGTTAGCTCAAAGAAGAATAAATGTTTTGTTGGAACAAGCAATGACATAAATTTTGCTACTTAACTTGTTTCTTAGAAGTTTTGCAAAGGTATATTGATGTCTTGATTGCAAAGATATTTGGATTGAAGTAGTGATCGAAAAGTACGAAGACAAATCCTTGACAGATTTTGTTAACTTGGTAATAGGAAATTGTTAACGTTATATCATTGTAAAGTAAGTGAGAACCGAACCATCAATCCAAAAGCGAAAAATCGAAGGACAATGTCAACACCAGAAACAAAAAAGGGGAAAAACAGAGACAAAACATTGGTACGGTACAGAAAAGAAAAAAATGAAGACACACACACACAAAGATGGACAACACGGACCCAATAAAAAACCATGGGTGAGATCAGGTGCACCGGTAGAGTCAGAATCTCCTGCTTCTTATAAGACACCCGCCGTGTTGAACATGTCAAATCCGGTAGAGGAAACAACAATTAAGCTTTAAAGGGAAAGATCTGTTGTCATCTGGGAAACAGATATCCCATAGCGGTCCACAAGATGGAGATGTCGGCCGTAAAACTTCTGGAGGGATGACTTCAAGTTTTGGGTAACATACCCTTGTTGAAGTAGCCTATTTGTGAGCAACCGGGCTCTATCAAGGAAGTCACTGTATCGAACAGAGGCTCTTGAATAGCGAATGAGCTGGGAGATGTAAACTCCATATACCGGCGCTGTTGGGATGTTGCTACAAAGAAAAGGGAAGTTTACTATTGGAAAGGTGAAGTTATCGCGTTTGTCGTAGAGCTTAGTTTGAAGTCGCCCTCTTTTGTCAATTTCAAGGTGAAGGTCAAGGAACGAGGCTGATGTAGAAGTGTCTGTGGTATCCTTAATTTCGAGCTCTTTTGGATACAAATGTAGATCAAATGAAGAAAATCACCAAATCACAAAATATCATCTATATAACGGAAGCTAAAATTGAAGGAGAGGGCCAGTTTTTTATCTTAATTTTGAAGAAGCCCTTCGATGAATTCAGCTTCATAAGAGTGAAGAAACAGATCGGCTAGGAGAGGCGCACAGTTTGTGCCCATAGGAATTCCGATAGTCTGTTGAAAAACAAGTCCTCCAAACTGGACAAATATATTGTCGATCAGAAACTCTAACATTTTAATCACTTCTTCCTCTGTATATTTTTTCTCCGATTCGGAGTCATTTTTCACAAAGTAGGCTTGTTCTCTACCTACAACAATGTACCTATATCTTCGTTCACCGTTCTTACGTGAGAAACATCTATGAATTTAACCTTTCAGCCGAGATTTTAGTTGTTCATGAGGAATAGTAGTGTAAAGTGTGGAGAAGTCGAACGTTGTAATGCTGTTACAGTGTGGTAATGATCTAGAGTTTAAGATGTCAAGTAGATCTTTGGAGTTTTTCAAAATCCACATTTCATTTACACCGCTTCTTGAAAAGCAAGTATCACAGTACTTTTGAAGGCCCTCTTAAACAGCTGTCAAGATGGAGGTTAGCAATTTAGATATAGGTTTTGCAGAGCATTTGGCAGATCCAGCGATGTATCGTTCTTTGTATGGGCATTTATGTAACTTAGGTACCCAGTACAAAGAGGGGAGATCTGTGTCTAGATCTTCATCCTTGGTGAAAATCCCGAAGGAAAGCAAAACAGATTTATGGTTCTGTAATATCTCCTCCTTTGACAGAGTAGTAGCTGCGTAAGTTGAATTGCCGTTTGAATTTCCAATGCCTAGTTCTTTCTTTAAACAATTTATATAATGATTTTTTCAAATAAAAATGATATTATTTGGGGCCTTATCGGCAGGAACGACGACATATTTGTCATGAATGGAGGACAAGTAACTGGCCACATCAGCATTTTTGAAAATTGATGATGCTTTAGTTCTCATTGATCCTCGTAGCTAATTGATTCGTTTAAAAATCATCGACCTCACAGCCTTAATCCACTCCGAAAGGGAATCAAGGTTTTCATTTTGTTCACGCTCAATCCATTTTCTTGCATAGTCCTCTACAGCATCCATAAGAAGTTTGAAATTTTGTTCTCAGATGATGGAACGTGGTTCACTGAATTTAGGCCCTTTTGCAAGGACATCACGGAGAGACTTGTTTTCAATGATACTCAAATCTCCCGTTATGACGTGACCACAGGGACTATATATGTATAGTGAATCAGAACATGAACAATCGGGTGGTTTAGACTTGAGGTCGTCGGTGGTAAGGTTTTGCAATACACGTTTATGGTTGAAAATTTTAGACGCGATTGGTGAAGTATAGGTGTACGAAATGATCGGGACTGATGTGTCTGTGTTTGAAATATGGGGGTACTTTGTTTTTTATATTTTTGTGATGCAAGATATTGGCTAGGCAAATAGCATCCAAACCCTTATTAGCGAATTTGATGGGTAGAAATGAACGGCGTTCTTCTTCATTGGCGCGTTCTTTAACAGGGTTGAATAACCTATATTGACCTAAAAATAGCATTGTTTTATCTTTCAGGAGGTACCGTATGTTTAACAGTTGTAAATATCATAGATAAATAAGGAAATCTTACATACTTTGAACACGTTTTCAAGGTCAGTGGAGGACCATGGGGTGGGAATAAAGTCAATGATAAATTCCGTTCCTTTCTAGATGACGTTCTGTTGACAGACTTAATGACTCAATTTAAAAAAGAAGTTTCCTTATCTTTATTTAGAGATTTTCAAGGACTTTGAGATCCAGAAGAAGACAGTTTCATCGCAAGGAAGAAGTACAGTTATGATAAAATCATATGGCGAATTAATGGCATTGTATAAAAATATGAGTTAAAATCCGAATTGCAAGAACGGTTTCAAGGACGAATTAAACTCAGTCTGACTTTTAACAAAATCAAAATTGATGTAGGTTATTTTAAAAAAATATATACCTGAAGCCCTTGAAAAAAAATATGCTGTCATATACATAGAACATTCTCAGAAAGAGGCCGTGTTTGCTCATCATCAATTATTTTAGTAGAAGGATTTTCAGAGGCACAAATTATTTCGCGAGTCAATCAAAGTATGTTTTCCTGTTATCTTTGGTTGAGAAATTAAAAATGTACCTCTAAAGGTGGTACGGGGGGGTCTAAAATTCTGTCAGATAGAATTTCCTGATTTTTTTCCTGATTTACCCTTTGTTATAAGAGCATACAGAAAATACAATAAAAATAAGGGGTCACCGGCCATATAAGAATGAAATATGAAATGTAAAAATCTGCTAATTTGGTTGAAATAACACTGAAAATTAGCAATTTTTAACAAAATTTTAAATTATTTCAGTTACATAAGATAGATTTTTTTTAAATTTGGTAAATTAATAGCTTATGTACTGTCCTTCAAATTCCATGAAAAAAATTTGGTGGTCACCGAACTTATTTTTGAATAAATCGCAAAAACCTCATTTTTTCATATTATTTCTATACAAATTATCTCCTCTTAACGGAACAGGAGTTAGCTGAAAGGTTCAATATTTTGCGTGATTACTTAATAAAAGGTGCATATTTAATCAAATTTAGATATTATAAGACATTGAAAATGGTTCCCTGCAACGTTCCTATATTGAATTCCATTTTAAATCACAGGCGCAAGAATGATGCGCAATTTTAAACTCCCGTACTACCTTAAATGTTTGATTTAAAGTGTTTATAATTTCAAAATGTAATTTACTGAATAGCCTTAGCCATAAAGTTTCAAATGTTTTTTCATATATATAACTAATGCGATGACAAACCAGACTGGATCAGAGAAGTGAGCCAAGGATCAATAGACTGTTGCATAGGGTGCTTCTTTTGTGATGTATTCTTTTTTGCCATATGTATGAACGTATTAAGATTCTTTAATTTCATTACTAACCTTAATCAGTGTATAGATTATATACTTATACTTATACTTCCACCATCGTAGTTTTGTCCTGAGCTCTATTTGATATTATCGATTATACGGATTTCGTTTGGTTTTATGCATTTTGACATTTTTTGAAATTATGGATTTCCTTTGTTTAGGTTCTAGTGCTGCTGATGAGGAATAAATTTCCGAAATGGCCATACAGCTAATTAAAATTATTGCAGTTGTAGTTAAAATATGCGTTATGGTCTCATGTTCATTTACTCCATATCATTTCGTAAAATACTACAATATGTAAATATTTAAGAGTAATACAAGCGATACTCAGCTATCAATTGATAATAAATTGTCTCCAAGTTAAAATATTGAATAAGGAATTTTCAGTGCCTGTCTTACATTTCAGTCTGAGTTACTTCCCTCAGAACACAAAACGACCTAGAATTACAATGGTGAGTGCCTCTTATTATGACAACCTTATTAAGGTCTTTCCCACTACAGTGGAAAGACCTTATTGTATTTCTTCTGATTATTATTATTATTATTATTAAGGTCTTTCACCACAAGTGAAAGACCTTATTGTTATTCTTCTGATTATTATTATTATTAAGGTCTTTCACCACAGTGAAAGACCTTCTTGTTATTCTTCTGATTATTATTATTAAGGTCTTTCACCACATGTGAAAGACCTTACTGTATTTCTTCTGATTATTAAGGTCTTTCACCACATGTGAAAGACCTTACTGTATTTCTTCTGATTATTAAGGTCTTTCCCTTTCGGGGGAAAGACCTTATAGTAATTCTTCTGATTATTATTATTATTATTATTATTATTATTCTTCTTCCGTAAGGTCTCTGTACGGAAAATCTTTTGACGTATCATTTCGAAACTTCGCGAAGTAACTGGAAGTTGAAAATTCTCTTCCGAAACCAGGGCCCGGACAAAATCTATTTTTAGTAACAGAGTTATCTCCCCGCCCCCTGTTTTTCTTGTTATCAGGTAAACTCAGAAACCGTAACCAATATCAAAATTCTGAATAGGGGAAAATGTTTCTTTCATCCTCAGGATGATTTGTCATGCAAAAAAATTTTTTGGGGTCACGACCCCGGTTACGCGTTTTAGACCCCTAATTTTGTCGATTTCCAAAAGTTATCGGAATTTGATGAAATTTGGTATGCAGGTAGCTTTAATGACCCTGATTACAAATCTGGGGTAAAAAAAAAATTTTGTCCGCCATTTTGAAAATGGCCGCCATTCGAAATTTTGTTATCGCGATATCTCGGAAATGATAAATAATTTATGAAAACATTGTGTTGCAAAAATACTCCTCTCATAAAGATCTACATTTATGGTTGGTCAAAAAAAAATTTTCGTCCGCCGTTTTCAAAATGGCCGCCGTTCGAAATTTTGTTATCGCGATAACTCGGAAACGATAAAAAATTTATGAAAACATTGTGTTGCAAAAATACTCCTCTCATAAAGATCTACATTTATGGCTAGTCAAAAAAAAAATTTCGTCCACCATTTTCAAAATGGCCGCCATTCGAAATTTTGTTATCGCTATATCTTGGAAACGATAAACAATTTATGAAAACATTGTGTTGCAAAAATACTCCTCTCATGAAGATAAACATTTCTGGTTGGTCAAAAATATTTTTCATCCGCCATTTTCAAAATGGCCGCCAGTCGAAATTTTGTTATCGCTATATCTCGGAAACGATAAAAAATTTATGAAAACATTGTGTTGCAAAAATACTCCTCTCATAAAGATGTACATTTCTGGTTGGTCAAAAAAAAATTTTCGTCCGCCATTTTCAAAATGGCCGCCATTCGAAATTTTGTTATCGCTATATCTCGGAAACGATAAACAATTTATGAAAACATTATGTTGCAAAAATACTCCTCTCATAAAGATCTACATTTCTGGTTGGTCAAAAAAAATTATTCGTCCGCCATTTTCAAAATGGCCGCTGTTCGAAATTTTGTTATCGCGATAACTCGGAAATGATAAAAACTTTATGAAAACATTGTGTTGCAAAAATACTCCCTTCATTAAGATCTACATTTCTGGTTGGTCAAAAAAAAAATTTTCGTCCGCCATTTTCAAAATGGCCACCATTCAAAATTTTGTTATCGCCATATCTCGGAAACGATAAAAAATTTAAGAAAACATTGTGTTGCTAAAATACTCCTCTCATAAAGATCTACATTTCTGGTTGTTCAAAAAAAAATTTTCGTCCGCCATTTTCAAAATGGCCGCCATTCGAAATTTGTTATCGCAATTTCTCGGAAACGATAAAAAATTTATGAAAACATTATGTTGCAAAAATACTCCTCTCATAAAGATCTACATTTCTGGTTGGTCAAAAAAAATTTTCGTCCGCCATTTTCAAAATGGCCGCCATTCGAAATTTTGTTATCGCGATATCTCGAAAACAATAAAAAATTTTTGAAAACATTGTGTTGCAAAAATACTCTTCTCATTAAGATCTACATTTTTGGTTGTCAAAATAAAATTTTCGTCCGCCATTTTCAAAATGGCTGCCATTCGAAATTTTGTTATTGCGATATCTCAGAAAGGATAAAAAATTTATGAAAACATTGTGTTGCAAAAATACTCCTCTCATAAAGATCTACATTTCTGGTTGGTCAAAAAAAAATTTTTGTCCGCAATTTTCAAAATGGCCGCCATTCGAAATTTGTTATGCGATATCTCTGAAACGATAAAGATCGCCATATCTCAGAAACGATAAAAATTTATGAAAACATTATATTACAAAAATACTCCTTTCATCAAGATCTACATTTAATTCAATAGAACAAAACCTCTTTGAGTTATAGGCCTTGACACGTTTCTTTAATTCGTTTTTTTGCGAATAAATTTTGAACGCTTACAGATAATATAGTGACATATATGTTTAAAGTGATCAGTATGAAAAGACCCTCAATTTGAGTACCAGGTTGAAAGTCATTGGTGACCTTTGACCTTGTTATCAGATGAACTCGGAAACTAATAGATGGCTGAAAAAGTATAGAAGCAAAAATGTTCCTCATGTCAAGGGCTACATTTGTTTCATTTGGACTGAAGCTCCCTGATGACTCCTGAAGAGTTATTGCGCTTGACGCGTTTCAGAAATAGAGTTTTTGTGTATATTTTAAACCTTTACAGAAAGTATGATCATGTAACATATCAAATTAATCAGTAAGAAGAGACCTTCAATTTGATCTTAAGGTCAAAGGTCATAAAGGTAATCAGTTTTTGCGAACAACTTCTCAACCCTTACAGATAATAAAGTAAACATATGTTTAAATTAATCAGTATGAAAAGACCTTCAATTTGAATACCAGATTGAAGGTCATAGGTGACCCTTACCTTTGACCTTATTATCAGATGAAATTGGAAACTGTATAGATGGCTGAAAGAGTATATCAGCAAAAATCTTCAACATGTCAAGGGTATCATTTGTGTAATTGGACTAGCTCTCCAAAAACCTTCCAGAGAGTTATTGCCCTTGATGGGTATCGGAAAATAGTTTTATACTTATAACTTTTTAACTGTTACAGATAGTATGGTCAAGTAACTGAAGGTAAGACTACACTTACCTGAAATCCTATCAGCTTTTTCCTAATCAACATATTTTGTTTTAAATTACCGATTCATTTCTCATTTGACTCTCTGGAATACTGCATTGTCGATCTGTTGATTTCCAGACTAAGAATACTGCATTTTCGATCTCTTTATTTTCAGACTAAGAAAAAAACATTTCAATCATTTTCCCACACAAAGATTAACCCATTTCATATACATGTCTTTGGGTACCAGAGCCCTGTTAGCTACTTGTGCTTTCACACAAGTACCCGCCTCCCACGGCGAGGACGTAGGGTTGGATTTTGGGAGGCAAATTTTTTTATCCATTTTTTAAATACATGTTAAGATGTAGTAATGATCGACGTGAATATGAAATAAATTTGAAAAAAAAACAACAAAAAACAGAATTATGAAATCAAATACAATTCCTATGAACCCAACTGAACAAGTATTGCTTCATGATAACTGTAATATGTTGGCAAAACTGAAACTCGCACTGCATCAATCCCTTTTATGTACACATGATCTATTATGCTTCCTGATTCTGTAGTTGCAAATTCCACAAACTGCCTGAAACCTTTAGATTTCATAAACTTTGCTATTGAACCATCTCCATGTCTTAAATCTTGATTGAAGTCTCCACAAACAATTACACTTTTAGAGATTTTGAATATCTCCTCAATAAGACCGGTCAACTTTGCTATAAAAATTTCTGATGGATATTTCTGTGTTCTGTAAACTGTCACAACACTAAGATCTAGAAATGGAATTCTAAAAAGAATGTACTCTATGTTTTGGAAAGGAATTGAAAGATTGTCACAAGTTGATGCATTTTTCATAAATATACCAACCCCTCCATGATTCATTGTTTTCAAAGAAGAGAATAAGTCTGTACTTTCATCATAAGCTTCCTTGCGTGATAAATGTTTTAACTGATATCCATGCAAATAACAGTCTACATCACTATTCATCCATGTTTCAGTTAGGCAAACAAAATCAGCATCACATATACCTAGGATCACTTTCAGGTCTTCAATGTGATTTCTTAGGCCTTCAACATTGTGGTAAAGAATTTTGATTCTGTTCGAATCAAATACCAAGGTATCTTTTATAAATGAAGTCATTCTTTCAATTCCATCTACATCAGGGTCGCAGTAAATTTTCTTTTGAAGTACTTTGTCATCAATGTCTTTAAGATACAAACCATTCCTGGAGGTTACTCTACTCAATGCAACATAAGCTTGTCCAAATGAGAAACATTTATTCAGATCAATTACACTTTCTTCTACAGTCAACCCTTGTACTTTATGTACTGTACATGCCCAAGCAAGTTTTAATGGAAACTGCTTTCGACTTCCGCTTTTCTTTGGAATCTCTTCAGTTGAAGGTTCTAACCCTATACAAGTTTGTCCTTCTATAATCTTTTTAACTGCATAATTTTTCCCTACTTTCGTGTTGTCAAACTGTACAAATATCTTCTCAGGCAAATGTGAACCAGTCTGAATTATTTCTTTCACTGTTCCCATCACACCATTTACTAAACCGTCTTTGGTGTCTATATTCTTTATAAGCATTACTCTAGCATCAACTGCTAACAATAATGAGGTGGGTAATTGAATATCATTTTCTGAAAAATTGACATTCTTCTTGATCAGTTTACCACTTGTTTTGTCCTTAACAAAATCTTGTGCTTCAACAAGTTTTACTTCTGTATCCAATTTCATAACCATTTCATTGTTATGTCTTTGTACCTCATCATTAGTTGCATAAATATGCAAGGCATTCTCAGGCCCACTTTTAATACATTTTTGAAGAGCATGAAGATCATTTTCAGCAATAGGATCTTGTTTTCTTTTCACACGCAACCTATTTAAAATCTCAGAAAACTCTGCATCCCCACGCTGGCGCATGATTTCGTCTAGCTCTACGATTTGAAACAAGTCAAACCAAAGAAAATTTGCTGGATTTGAGGGGTCATTGACATACAATTTGTCTGTTGTCTTTGTTTTGACAGGTGGCAACTGATAGAAATCCCCTACTGCCAATACTGAAACACCTCCAAATAGAGAGTCTTCAGGCATTTTTTTTATCTGACGTAATCTCTGGTGGATGAAGAAAAGCATGCGCTTATTGACCATTGAAATCTCATCTATGATGATAACTTGTAATGCATGCAAATTAGAACGCAATGTAGTAATTTTGTCTTCACCCAACAACACTTGATCAAGTGACAAGTTCTTGAAAATACTAAATGCACTATGTATTGTTTGTCCAGATATATTGAAAGCAGCTGTGCCTGTTGGTGCTGTCAATAATACAGTTCGATCTTCTGGATTTTCTGTAGTTTTGGAAAGTATTCGTGTAATTTCATAATATAAACACTTGATTAAATGACTCTTTCCAGTACCTCCACCTCCAGTGACAAATACATGAAATGGATCCACAGTTTCTCCTCTGGCTTTCTGTAAACACCAGTTCCTAATTTTGAAAAAAACTTGCCTTTGCTTGGTGTTCATTGCTCTCAGTAGTGGTATTATTTCTGATCTGGAATAAATTTCTGTAGACAGTAAATTTGTACTTATTGGTGTGTCAACTGTATTCAAATCTGGTATGACTTCATCTGAAATTTCTTCCTCAACAGCTGTTGATGTACTACCTTCTGAAATGCATTCACGTCTTTCCAACTCTGCTTCTGGACATAAGTTACCCCATGCATCTTCAGGACTTTCAAATTGGTCTAAAATTCTTTCTGCATTTTCTAAAGTATCTTCACTTTGTACAAAGTCTAATTTTTCCTTCTGAACTACACTTTTCACACTTATTAATTCTTCTTTGTCACACAACTTGACAAAACCAGAGTTGTAAAACTCTTCATATGTTTCATACTGGGGTGGTTTAAGCTGTTGGTCAGTTCGATATGGTAGAAAAAGCTGCAAGATACTCTGGTAGTACTTCTCTGGTGAAGTTTCCTTAGTAAATCTTGGATATCTAATAACAGCTGGCTTGCTTCTTGTTCTCTTTCTTATGTAACCAAGGTCTTTACCCAATTGAAATGTTGTCTCTTTGTTGATAGTTTTTGGTATCTGTGATTTTGATAAAACATCATATTCTGACGTAAACTTTGCCAAAGACATTCTTTCAAAATCTACCATTCTTGGCCTTTCTTTATATCTATCTACACGACTGGTCATCCATATAGATTTGTCTTCCTCCGTTTCTTCCTCATTGTTATTTTCAGTGCTACTTGTTGAACATTTTAGCTGATTTAATGGAATTGACATTCTACTAGGATTTTCACCAATTGGTATGAATTCAACTTTCCTAGAGCATTCCTTTAATTTCAGGCCAGTTACTCGAAACACTGCTTCTTGAGCACTTATCTCTCTATGGTGCAAGTAGGCAGTCCCAATTTTACGCATAGTCTGTTGTGCATTCAAATTTCCCTCTTGTGCCTCAACTTTAGTTTGTTGTAATAACAATCCAAGTTCTCGTTCAGCTTTACTTATGTAGCTTATTATGTAAACTACACAGGCAAAAGCATCCAGCACATACTGTATATCCATATTTGCATTCCATGCTCTCAATAGATGTTCATTATAGTGGTTAATATATATTTCAGCAAGATTCCTTTTTAAAATGATTGTGTTTTTTTTAGAAAGTAAGGAAATAACGTCTTCAAATTCAGCTTGAGTCATCTCTAACTTCTGTAATATATTTTCAAAAGACATGCTTTCATTTGTTGTGTCAAAAATACAGACCCAAAATTCAGACAATTTCTGCTTTGCTAAGGTAACCCCAGATTCCTCATCGATATCCAATAATTTTTCTTTAGCAATAAATGTCTTAGCCGAAGGTGGGCGTGGAAAATTAAATCTACAGACAGTTCCTTTTTTTTTGCATGATTTTGAGTGGTTTTTGCTATGTTGGTGAAGTGTCATGACCATTTCATACAGTTCTGGATCATCCTCTTTGTTTGGTATTGAACATTTAATATAGTGATCTACAAACTCAATGACATCCGTATCAGAATTTTCACCAAACTTAGGAGCATTTTCGATCCAAAAAAGGCAATGAACATGAGGGGATCCTCTTTGCTGAAATTCTACTCTAAAAAAGTAATCGATTACCTTTCCAATTGGTTCAGCATCTGATAAAATCACATCATGAAGAAATACATGAAATCGGTGTTCAAACATTCTGGCAAGTGTTACAGGATTGCTATTAAGAATTTTGCATTTTTCTGTCCAATCTAGATCTTCAATGTTTCTAAAGTCACCTTGCTGCTTCATAATTATTTCAGCCATTTCTTTCCATCTAAAGTCTGCAGATGAAAATGAGCAAAAAAAAGTAGGAATTCCCAATTGTCTTATCATTGCAAAAATATCTTTCTGTGTTGACTGCCAATAAGGAGGTGTGCCTCTGACTGGCTTGAGATATTTTATGGCTTGGTCATTTTTCAATAAATCACTGAGATAGTCTTTGTTACACAACATATTACTAGTTATTTTTTTACCATCAGATGTTGTAGCAAATTCTTTTCTGAGAGATATCTGTACATTAGAGATAACCCTATCAAGCTCAGATATATATTGCGCAAAAAAAATGTAAGATGGGTCTTTTGCAAACCTATTATCTGCACTCAATAATCTAATATTAAAGTATCTTAGATAGGACATACTTTTTTCTCTTTCATCTGTGATAGAGTTTTTGCCATTTGGGTAGTAAATGGGAAATGATTTTGCTTCAATATTTGCTTCTTTTAATACACATACAGGTTTATTACCTTCAGCTGGTGATATGTTGAAAACTTCATCAAAGCACTGATCTAGTATTTCTTGGCCAATATCTGCTGGTTGGAGACATGTATCAAGCTGCACACCTTGTAATCTATCATCTAGGTAAGATTCATCCTCTGTGTTTCTCACTGTGTCATCCTCTTTGTTATTCTCTGTCTCATCCTCCTTGTTTCTCTCTGTCTCATCATTTTCTGTATTACATTCATTTTCCATCTCTTCAAATGTTTCCTCAGGAATAGGATTCAGCCATCTTCTATTAAAATCAACATTAGAATATAAATGGTTTTCCACTTTTAAATAGGATAAAGCTACTTCTAACTTTTTTGTATTTACAAATTGAAACTCATCATAACCTTTGTAGGCCAATTTCCTTTTTAATTTTACAGGAAGCAAATTGCTTTCATCCTCAGACCTTGGTAGGGAAGTTACCTTTTTCAAATTTGATGGTACACAAACAACAGGGCCATGTACTCCTTTCTGTCCACCTTTTGGTAATCCTAACACTTTCATAAAGGGAATATATAAGGCTAGAAGATGCTGTTCAAGGCTATTCAAATTATTTAATTCTGCTGGAATATTCTCCAAATCTAAGTTATTTTTATGACACTCTGGTGGAAACTGTCCACTTAATAACTTTCTGTGACAATTGTAACAAATCCATAATGAACCCCTACTAGAATGTTTTGACTCGCAATTAGATGAACATGAATCTGTGCACATGTGCAAATATTTTAAAGAAATACAATTCCTGCTCAAATTTTTTATTTCTTCTCCCTTGTTTTCGTAAGTTTCAGTTTTACAAAAAATAACCTGATTCTCAAAAAACAGTCTATAACAACATGCACAAATATACTCTGGACCTTGTTTTGCTTGTTTTTTAAATTTATCTATTACAGTATCTATTTTTTTCATTTCTTGTTTTTGCTTGCTTTTTCTCTCCCTATTTTGTATTCTGATTTTTTCTCTATGTCTTTGGTCAGTTTTATATTTGTCTGCACTTGCTTGTTTTACTTTTTCTTTGTGATCTTTGTCTGTTGCGTATCTTTTTACACTAACTCGTTTTTGCTCATTTCTGTGATTTTCATCAGTTGAATATCTATTTACACTTGCCCTTTTTAGTAAATTTCTGTGACTGTCATTAGTTGCATATTTCTTTACACTTGCCTGTTTTACCCGTTTTCTGTGACTGTCATTAGTTGCATATTTCTTTACACTTGCCTGTTTTACCTGTTTTCTGTGACTGTCATTAGTTGCATATTTCTTTACACTTGCCTGTTTTACCTGATTTCTGTGAATCTCATTAGTCGCATATTTCTTTAAACTTGCCTGTTTCACCAAGTTCCTGTGTTCTGTGTCAGTAGTGTACTTGGTAATGCTAGCTTTCACTACATCTTGCCTAAAAAGTTCATTAGATTCATATTTACTTTTTGAACATTTTTTCTTACTTTCTCTGTATTGTTCATCATTCAGGTATCTATCACACATTCTTTTCTTTGTAAGTTTATGATGTTCATTGTATGTTTTCTGACTTTTGGTTAATCGTGATAATCTAAAAGTTTCATCGGTCTGATACTTTTCTTTGTCTATCTCTGCTCGTATTTTTTTTCTTGTATCTGGGTTGTCAAATACAGACTTTCTTTTCCTATCATTATCAACAAAACTTTCTGCACCTTCATTATTTTTCTTCACCTCAGTGACAACCTTGTAATGATTGAAAATGTGTTTCAAATAAATACCTTTGTCATTTACTGATGCTTGTTTGTCAATTTGCTGTGCAGAGTATCTTATCCATTTTCCATCCACATATGTGTATATATCTGTTTTAAGTAGGTCTGCTATTGCTATTATTTCTACTGCTGTTCCCCATGTTTTGTCATCTGACATTTTAGAACTAGAAATATATTCCTCAACAGGTGTAGGACTTGTAAAAGAAAAAAATGTATCCTTGTTTGATAAAATATGTTTCACAACTGCTTCTCTAACTTTTTTGTGATATTTTTGTTTTTGACTAACTGCATAAGAAATTGCCCTAAATAAACAATTTCCATCGCCATGAATATTTTTTGTTTTAAGAGGACTTCCCATTTCTACCTCAGATTGATAGTTTGCTGCTGATGAAACATGTTTGTTTGTAATATGCAGTATGTTGCATAGCTTACGTCTTACCTTGCAGTCTGTCGGATAGAAACTGAATACTTCTGCACACTTAGATTCTTTAATTTCAACATCTGATGTCATATGAACTCTTTCATTCCAGTTCTGCTTCTGTTCATTTGGAGGTTGAATATCAGATACATTTTCATTCTGTCCATGCGTTGAACTTTGATTTGAAACTAAATTAACAGAAATACCTGTAATTTCAAATTGAGTTGTACCATTAAAGTTGACAAACTTGCACAAAAGTTGGTATAAATGTTCAATACTATCTAATTCTTTGACTATACTAAAGCCATTGCCATCAGGTAAACCATCATAACTTCTTGCATGTGAATCAAATAAATAGATTTTATTGTTTTGTTTAATCAGAATAGATGTGAAACCATTGACAGAAATGAAGCAACCATGTGTGTCAATCAAAGACTCTTGAATAGCTTGATCTAAAGGTAAACAATCTGGTAGAGATTTAAAATCAGAATTTTCTGATGGATTTATCAAAGCAGCATATGAAGTATGTCGAGTACATGTTGTCATAACATCTGCTACTTCCAAGTCAGATGGTAGATCAGTCACTAACAAGAGGTCATTATCATTATGTATCAATGAATACAGAACATTGCCTTGTTCCAAAATATTGTCCAAATAACTTTTATCCCAATCCATTATTTGTTTAAGTCTACTACTTACTATTGCTACCAAACAGTTAGCTACACATTGTTTTCCAGCATTATACCCAAATCTTTGGCTGCCTTGATGAAAACTACCCTGGAGTAAAAAATTCTTAGCAACAAAATTATCACCTTGACTAGCAATATACTGATTATTACTTTCATAAGTATCAAATATTAGCACATCTGGTTCTTGAAATTCTGATTTGTCTATATTGTTCACTGATAATACCAATTTTGTATCTTTAAATATTATTTTTGGTTCATTCAGTTTTGCTTCTGTTTTATTCAATATTAATTCTGGTTCATTCAGTTTCGTATTTGTTTCATTCAATATTATTTCTGTATCATTCATGTTTGTTTCTGCTTCATTCAATATTATTTCTTTATCATTCAGTATTGTTTCTGTATCATTCAGTTTTGTTTCTGTATCATTCAGTAATGTTTCAGTATAAACCAGTTTTGTTAAATTCTGTACAGATCCTTGCATCTTTTGCTTAAAACCCATTATACTGGTGCCCTCAATCCTAGGGTGTACCACCAGTTTCGCCTGTCCTGCAACGCCTAGCTTTGGCGAGGGTACCCTCGGTGGAGTACAAACCCTAGGTAGGGAGTCAGAGCTCGCTGGCATATCCACGCATGGGATAGACAGACTTCCCTGAGATGATGCTGAACTCAGGGCATTTGGACATTTTTTCTCGCTAGCACTGCTAGGAGAAGCCAATGTCCTGGCTAGGGGTTTTTCCTCGACCTGAGGTGCCAACCCCATAGAGGCATGAACTTCTGCTTTGCGTCTCTCTCTCATTCTTTCTTTCTGTTCCTTGGCCTTCACAGCCTTACTTTTCCCTTTGTGACCCATTTCTGAAAGTAGAAAACAACATTTTGTAAGAAATAATACAAAGTTTTATCACACTAGTATTTAATAAACAGCTGCACCAAGTCGCATGATACGCCCGTCGTCACCCCTTCAAAATTTTAAGTGATTAATAAAAGGGGTATTCAATTAAGAATGCACCTAAACCTGACTTATTAAGCTTGATATCTCACCAATAAATCAGTCTGCAAAGTTTAATGTGAGCTTATCAAACTATTAATCAGGTAGAATGCTTAATGTATAAAATTGCCTTAAAATTGATAAATAAAAGCCCCATAACTCTTGTAGGAAGGATCAAAATTTGACAAAAAGGAATACAGATGGTAGGGCCATCATACTAAATACCTCTACAAAGTAGGAAGTGATTTGGCTGTTAGAGCGCGATATCTAAACTAGAGGCTCAGAGACTGAGGCTGTATCGCTCACCTGACAAAACGCTTCTATGCCATGCATGACCAAAAATTATCATGTTTTTACCAATGGGGCAGGGTGTTTAGGTATGTTCTCAATTAGAACCTGTGTGTTTTGTCCGATCCTATTGAAATGAGTAATTTCTGCAACGGACCTTCTATACATTTAGTATTATTTGCTTTAATTGTTTTGAGGGAAGATGAAGAAAAGGATTGTTTTCTCATACTGGGCTCCTTTGTTAAACTATGTTCTGCACTTGAGGCAATATTTTTTGTTGGATTGAAATGAAATGTGAAATTTTTATAAAGTACCTTCAGTCATCATTCCATACGGTCCGATGATAAACTATGTTCCGTGCTGGCAGCCATGTTTTCTAATGGATTGTAATAAAATGAGCAATCTATGTTAAGGACCTTAAGGTCAACATTCCTATAAAGTTTGGTTCAATTGGCTTCAGCCGTTTCAGAGCAGAAGATGAAAATGATTTTTCCCATAGGGGCCAATGTTAAACCTAAGTTCCGCGCTGGTGGCCATGTTTTTTATCCGATTGAAACAATATGAGCAACCTTTGTAAAGGACCTTCAATACATCATTCCTGTAGACTTTGGTTGAATTCACTTCAGTGGTTTCAGAAGAGTAGATGAAAATGTGATTTTCCCATAGGGTCCTATGTTAAACCATTTTCTTTGCTGGTGGCCATGTTTTTCGTCGGACAGGAACAAAATGAGCCATCTTTGTTAAGGACATTAAGTACATCACTCCTGTAAAGTTTGATTCAATTTGCTTCAGCCCTTTCAGAGCAGAAGATGAAAATATGATTTTTCCCATAGGGTCCAATGTAAACCTAAGTTTGTTTTTTATCGGATCAGAACGAAATGAGCACTCTAAGTAAAGGACATTTGTACATCATTCCTGTAAAGTTTGGTTGAATTTGCTTCAGAGGTTTCAGAGAAGAAGATGATTATGTGATTTTTCCCATAGGGTCCAATGTTAAACCTAAGTTCCGCTCTGGCGGCAATGTTTTTTATCGGATCGGAACCAAATGACAATCATTGTAAAGGACCTTTCGTACATCATTCCTGTATAGTTTGGTTGAATTTGCTTCAGTGGTTTCAGAGGAGAAGATGATTATGTGAAAAGTTAACGGACGACGGACGGACGGACGGACGACGGACAACAGACGCCAAGTGATGGCAAAAGCTCATACTGACCCATAACTCCTGCAAGAATAATCTGATTTTCACAAACAAGTATACCGATCATGAGGCCATCATATCCATAACATCTAAAAAGTTTGATATGAATTAGCTAAAGGGTTGTGACATGTAAAAAATTGCCTTATGCCAACATTTTTTTATAATCTGTTTTAGGGGATTTTTGATCTTAAAAAGTGCGTCGGGGGGACAAAATAAAAATAAAAGATTGTAAATAGTGGAGAAGGCAAAATAAAAGTTTCCGTAAAACACATTATTTTATTTCCTGAAATGAGTGCACGACTTTTGTGCGAAAAAAAATATTGAAAATCAGTAAATACCATATCTGAACTGAAATCTATTGAATTACTAAATTAAATTCTATGTTTGTCCAGCCAAATATAACATGTTTCAAGTACTTTTTCATACTACTTTCCTTAGAAGAATGACATTTTTCAATTATTTACATCCATTTGGAAAGCATTTTTTATTTTTTGAGATGCAAAGATAATAGGGTAAGGATATAAAATAAAAATAAAAGGTATCCTGACCACTTTTATTTTTATTTCAATTTCTGAAAAAATAGGGTAGGCTCTCCCGTAAAACAGATTATAAAATAATTTGTAAAGGTTCCACGGAACCTGGTGTCTCGCCTGCTCACTCCGCTTTCATTATAATTTGGCCTATATTAGGATGTGGTTACTAAAAATTCTATGAAATACATGTAACTGGTCTTTGAGAGTTTCAAGAAATTTACCAAAAAATTTTGAAATCTAACAATTGGCAATATTAGTTTTGACAAAAATTCATTCAAAAAGCATGGTTGCTAACAAGAATTTCAAAAAATTGCTTGTCTTTGACTCAGTATGAGAGTATCAGGAAATTAACCAAATTGGAATCAAAATTTTTTAAATCTACATGATCTAAGCATTGAAAATTTTTGTTTTCACTTTAATTCAATCAAAAAGCATTGTTGCTAAAAGAATTCCCAAAAATTGTTTTTCTTTGAGAGTTTCAGGAAATTTACCGAAATTGGAACCATATTTTTATTCTCAAGATTTAGAATTATGTCTGGTATGAGAAATTGCTAAAATATTAGATTGTATTTAAAAATTTCAAAAATTGTTAAGTCTTGGACATTTTCAAGAAATTTACCAAAGTTGGAACCGGAATAACATCCTGAAAATTTATTGCTTATCTCTACACTACATGCAACAATTCTATGTCAAAATTAAATTTCCTAAGTTCCAATTTGTTTCAATTTTGTTGATATTATGGACCAAATGGCAAAATTTAGTCAAATTCATTGATGCGGAAAATATAGGTCAAGGTGACAAAATTCGGGTATTGATGTTGGTTACCACTAAAGATGTAACCACTTACCAATCAACATCCCTCTATGGCATGAAGGTGTTGAGATATAGTAGAAACAAAGAAAAATTATTGAAAAAAACTAAGTCCAACAAATGGCAAAATACGATAAAATTTGAATTATTTTTTTTTTCAAAACTATACTTGGGATTCAATAATGAAGTTGTACTGAATATTGTGTCCAAATTTCATTGATATTGAATTTGATTTGACAAAGTTACTGAAGTTAAAAAAAAGTTTAACATTTAATTGGGTTAAGCAAATGTTAACGATGCCGACGACGACAACGGAATCTATGATCGCTATGTCTCGCTTTCGTGACTTTCGTCGCAGGCGAGACAAAAATGGTGGCCTTAGAATTGACGAATAATGTCCCATAACTCATGCAAGAAAAACCAAATTTTCACAAAAAAGTATACAGAACCTGCAGCCATCATACCCAATACCTCTACAAAGTTTGATGTGAATTGGCCACAGGGTTGTCAAGTTAGAGCATGACATGTAAAAAATTGCCTTAAAATTGATGATTAAAGTCCCATAAGTCCTGCAAGAAAAATTAAATTTTCACGAAAAAGTATACAGATCGTGAGGTCATCATACTCAATACCTCTACAAAGTTTGAAGTGAATTTGCCAAATGATTGTCCAGTTAGAATGTGTCATATGAAACGGACGGACAGACAGACAGACAGACGGACGGACAATCGGACATCGGTATACCATAATACGTCCGTCATTAGACGGGTGTATAAAAACTATCTGGAGAATGTGTAACACAAGTCAATCATTCATAAAATTAGTTCCCTGTCACTGAATTGTGATGAAATGCAAAATTTAACCAGTCATTTAACCGTAAAATGTAGGTCATAGTCATCCAATTGTTGGTGAAATGGGCATATTCCTTTTAGATGAATGTCACATTGAAATATCAATATGCTTCGATACATAGTAGACTTAAAACACAAAACTTAAACAAAGTCACTGAAGCATAAAATGTAGGTCAAAGCCACCTAACTGTCAATGACTTTTGTAGTACTCATCAAGTCAATTAATTTGCTGAAACAATATTGTCCTATGATGTGTAGTTCTTGAGAAATGGACTTTAACACAGAAGTAAATGGAGTGTAAAATGTAAGTCAAATCAACCTAATTGTCAATGATTTAGGTAGTACTCATCAAGGCAAATAATTTGGTGAAACATCATTCTCCTATAAATGTGCATTTAAATAAATAAACTTATAATGTAATTTTATATTCAAGTTCGCGCAGATATGGCTGCGTGAGGATCAGGTAGTTAACGTATCGAAACAAATTTCAAAAATGTGCCACAAATTTTATCACGAAATCATTTTGACATCTTATAAATATTATCCTGAGGCTTGTTTAGGGTATATTGGGATACAGGATATTTACCAGTTTTGTTAATGGGATATGGGATATTTGAGACAAAAAGTACCGGGATATGGGATATTTTTACTATGGAAAATGGGATATTCCAACATCAATTTGATTAATGGGATATTTTCAATTTTCAAAGGGATATTTTCGTCCAGACTTACTGGGATATGGGATATTGGGACAACCCCCCCCCCCAAAACAAGCCTCTATCCTGATACAAGGACATATATTTAATATCCCTGTCCTGATAGTTAAACAAATATTTTCGATTTCATTCTAAAATTGTAAAAATGTACTCGATAATTGTTTATTTTTTTTTAATGCAGGAAATTGAATAAGTTTAATAATAGCGGAGTAGTGTTTTAAAATTGGGTGTTATTTGGGGGTATTATATATCCTCAAGCTTATTCGACACTTGCTTTTTAGTTTCAATCCACCATCACTTAATAACCTTTTAACACCCAAATTCCCTCTTTAAACTATGTTTAAACATTTTTACCATTTCAGGACAATAGAATGAAACATTCTACCATAGTAATCGGTAATTTACACAATTTATAAGCAGACTTTTAAACCTGTTAAAAGTTTCCCGTCATGTATGTAATCTATTTTTACCCAACTGAAGCTGAACTGATTTTAGGGTGTTTAGTACGAACACCAAAAATCACAATTTTTGAAGGGGATCACCCAAGGACTATTGTGACTAAATTTTGTTCCAATTGGCTCAGTGGTTTCAAAAGAGAAGATCTTCAAATGAAAACTTGACGATGGACTACAGATGCCAAGTGATGGCAAAAGTTCACTGTAAGGTAGCATAAGCCAGATGAGCGAAAAATAGTAATTGTGAATTACATGATACCTGTTTTTTTATTAATATTTCAAGGAGCAATGCTCCAAAATCACTTGGACGTCTGGAATTCAAATCAATAGGTCTGAGTTTTTTGGTAAACAATTTACATACCACATTTGAAGACCGTTATACATATTTGTTATTTTGTTCTGACATTATCATTTGGAAAAATCAAATTTTGCAAAGTTTCAAGGGCATATCTCATCAAGAGCACTTAAACCTGCAGACGCCAAAACGATCTTGTCCTGAGTTTTGTGGAAATCAACTTACACCAAGTTTGAAAAGTCTAAATTTGAAGACAGTACTTTGTTTATCAGTTATCAGTAAAAACTTTAAAGTATAATGGGATTAATTCGAGGAGTTGACCTAAAATTGAACTTGGACCGAGTGTTGTGCAAATCAACTTACCTACCAATATGAAGACAGCTTGTTATTTCATAACAAGTTAATACCTGTCTGAAACCCCCAAATTTTCAAAATTTCAAAGTTTCAATCGGAATAGCTCCAGAACAATTTTTAGGTGAACTTACATACCAAGTTTGAATACAGTATGTCCTGATCATTCACAAGTCATCAGTCTGAAACCTCAAAATTTCCAAGAGTTAAGGGGTAAATTCCATAACAACCTGAATCTCTGTTACCAAAATTAGTCTTGTGATATAATACGGCTTACACATCAAGTATGAAGGCAGTATCTTGATTCATTCACAAGTTCTCAGATGGAAACCTTTGGTAGATGGATGAATGGACACACAACTGAGGGCATCACATAATACATCGCCAATACATATTGTGCAATTAAAAAACAAACTTTCTAATGTGCCATGGACTACAATGATTATGATTTTATTACAATCCCTAAATTTAAACTTAACTTATCCACTAAAACATTTTGTTCAATGACACTAAATCCATGTCATAATGTCACATATGCCATAATTTCAGGTAAAATACAACCCTAAAAATAAATTGAGCAGCAGAAAATTTGAACAAGTGTTGACATTTGAGTGTTGACATTATACGCTTTCTACCCTTTGAAGAATATATATACATGTCTTGTAAATGTTTTGAAAACTCATTCTTTCCTGCAAACATTCACACCTGGGACCTAACAATTTGCTAGGTTTAATCCCAATCTTTATTTCATTCATTCTGGGACTTGGGCACTAATTGGTGCCTTTGTTATTCCCGATCTTTATTTACAACCACACCCGTACTTTCTCTCAACAAACTGAAAACACATAAAAATAGATTAATATCAAATAGATATATATAGTCATGAAATTTTACTAAAATAGGGAAAATTCTCTATGCCTGTGCATAAATTTTTGGTGTTCTTGTACCAAAGGTACTAATAGGATATGAAGTTCAAATAAAATCTATCTGTCTAAAATTTGCATCATTGTATCAAAATTAGACTAGAAGTGTTCTTTAAATAACTAGAGCCATCGCTGAATGGCAACCAATTATGCCCCCATTCTCTCAACCCTGAATCAATATGGCAAGTGCAAATTTTAATGTGTGTGGATACAGTACAAGTATTAGACTGATGATATATCTCCCCCCCTTTTTCCAGAAAATATACAAATATACAAAGATGAATCATCTCACTTTCATAATTGCCTTTACACTGACATTTATGTTTCTATGTTATTAACACCTGGAAGTTTGCTGGTGTTTAAACCAACAATTGTTGGTGTTACCAATGTGAAAAATGTCAGACCTAAGTATTTTGTAATGTGTACTGTATGCTCTGTGATGGAGGCCATGTTTTTTTTTGTTTTTTTTTGTCAAATCGGAACTACATGAGCAATATTTGTAAAGGACTTTCCACACATCATTCCAGTAAAGTGTATTTGAATTCACTTGAGTGGTTTCAGTGGAGAAGATGAAAATGATGATTTTCCCATAGGGTCCAAGGTGAAAGCTATGTTCTTCAATGGCAGCCATGTTTTTAATCAAGTTGGAAGGAAATGAAAAATCTTTGTAAAGGACCGTATATCATTTCTGTAAAATTTTGTTGAATTAGCTTCATTGGTTTCGATGGAGAAAATGAAGATGATCACTTCCTCATATGGTCCGATGTTAAAACTATAATCTGCACTGCCGCCTATGTTTTTCATCAAATTGAGGCAAAATGAGCTTTCTTCGTACAGGACCTTCCATACATCATTCCTGTAAAGTTTGGTTGAATTTGCTTAGACGTCTCAGAGGAGAAGATGAAAATGACGATTTTCCCACAAGGTCCAATGTTAAAACTATGTTCTGAACTGCCGACCATGTTTTGTATCTGATCAAAGCACATTGAGTAATCTTTGTAAA
Source organism: Modiolus philippinarum (assembly GCA_002080025.1). Taxonomy (NCBI): domain Eukaryota; kingdom Metazoa; phylum Mollusca; class Bivalvia; order Mytilida; family Modiolidae; genus Modiolus; species Modiolus philippinarum. Next base: position 10,610 of record MJUU01046664.1, on the reverse strand, counting down.
GCAATCCTTCCAAACATCATTTGTCTTAAAAGTTTGGTTGAATTAGTTTCTTTGGTTACAGAGGAGAAGATGAGAATGTGAAAAGTTTATGGGCATGCGACAGACGGATGTCAAGAGATGGTAATTGCTCATACTGACATGAGCTAAAAATAAAATGAAAAGTATTGCGGACAAACTGTCACTTAGATGTAAACCAGTATATTTTAACTACCATGTCCATGGGTGTTTCTGCCAAAGTCTTGTCTATACAGCTAAACTTACCAATAAATTACAAGTCACTCCAATGCAAAATGACAAATACTAGTATAATGAGTACACTATTTCAGTCTCTTCAAAATCACAGAACTGTGTGTTGTATATTCTACTGTACACACTGAAAAAGTAAAACAGTGGCATAATATTACATGAATTTATAATAAGCATATCAGGATCCGATGCATATGTACTGTATACAGTACCCATACTGTACTAAACATGCTAAATATCATAATACCCAGGTTGCTGTTAATTTGAATTCTGCATATGCGCATTTTGACAACTTATAATTATGTCTCTTCAATGCAGATAAAAATCATAATATTGGAAATCCCTATACCCTAATGTGTAAAGACAGATAGAGATCAAATTACCAATAAAATCTAAATAGGAAAGCCAAAATCAGCTAAAGGACAGAGCTATGCAAGAGGGAGAATTTGGATATTGCAAGTTTCCAGATAAAATCTCTTATTTGTAGTATTTATCTTACTTACTAGTGCTATGTTTTCTAGACTCACTTTTGGGATACATTGTATTGTAGCTGACAAAAAAATTTCACTATGTTTAATAAAGGGAAAATGTCTAAGCCCTGCCATACAGGAAGTTTATATCAAAGGGTGACCAAAATCGCTTACCACACATTCCCCTTTATATAAAGTCAAATACCAAATTTGAAATACATCGGCCAAGCAGTAGCTGAGAAAACTGTAATGAACTTCAAACAAAAGGACAGATGGATGAGAGGGTATTCCAATATGACACGTGCACCCACTCATGAGAAGGCCAGGGGTATGATATTAATAGCCAAAACAACACATACATGTACATTGTATACAACATATATACATGTACCAAAAATTTAGTTATTTTTACCATTAACTTGAACACAGTCAAAATATAAAATCACGAGAAAAAAATGAAAAAATGGAAAGACATCTAAAATATAGTGTAAGTCTGATAGTTGAAATATATACAAAACCTAACAAAAACAAGACTTGTCAGAAGACGACATAGCTCGCTGGGGATAAGAGTAACCGCAATGCACAAATAATTTGAAAGTTATACATTTTCCTAATTGCAATGTGATAAATACTTTAAATGCAATATAAGAAAGCCACATATCAAACAGGAACTCCATATCACTAAATATGCTAAAAGAATAACTTCTATAAACAGGGTTCAAGCTTTTTTTTTAAAATTGCCCTCAGGGCAATGTCAAGGTCAAAATGTCTACAACAATGGTACTTCCAGAAAGCTATCATCATATGAAAGTCACAAACAAAATATAAAACCCTAGCAAGGTTACAGTTTTTAAAAAAGGGCGAAGTCAAGGTCAAAATGTCTAAAATAATGGTGCCAACAGAAAGCTATCAGCATTAGGACGTCACATACCAAATATAAACACCCTACCCCTAAATAAATTAATTCTATAAGCAAGGTAAAAGTTTTTTCCAAAATTGCCCCCAGGGAAAAAGTCAAGGTCAAAATGTCTACAAATATGGTGCCACTAAAAAGCTCTCATCATAAGTTAAGTCACATACCAAATATGAACACCCTTCCACTAAAAGCCTACCTTCTAGGTTATGTTTAAATTTTTTAAAAATTACCTTGGGGAAAGGTCAAGGTCAATATGTCTACAAATATGGTAAAGCTAGAAAGCTTTCATCATAAGAAAGTCACATACCAAATATGAACACCCTACCACTAAAAGCCTGCCTTCTAGAAGCAAGGTTAAAGTTTTTCTAAAATTGCCCTTCAAAAAAGGTAAAGGTCAAAAATGTCTACAAATATAGTGCCGCCAGAAACCTCTCATCATATGGAAGTCACATACAAGATATGAACACCCTACCACTAAAACCCTACCTTCAACTGGCAAAATTAAATTTTTTTCAAAAATTGCCCTCAGGGAAAGGTCAAGGTCAAAATGTCTACAAATATGGTGCTACTAGAAAGCTCTCAGCATAAGGAAGTTACATACCAAATATGAACACCCTACCACTAAAAGCCTGCCTTGTAGAGGCAAGGTTTAAGTTTTCTATAAATCGCCCTAAGGGCAAGGTCAAGGTCAAAATGTCTACAAATATGGCGCTGCCAGAAAGCTCATCATAAGAAAGTCACATACCATATATAAACAACCAACCACTAAAACCTTACCTTCTAGAGGCAAGGTTAAAGTTTTTCAAAAATTGCCCTCAGGGAAAGGTCAAGGTCAAAATGTCTATAAATAAGGTGCCACTAGAAAGCTCTCATCATAAGGAAGTCACATACCAAATATGAACACCTTACCACTAAAAGCCTGCCTTCTGGAGGCAAGCTTAAAGTTTTCTATAATTCACCCTAAGGGCAAGGTCAAGGTCAAAATGTCTACAAATATGGTACCACAAGAATATTCTCATCACAAGGAAGGCAAATACTAAATATCATCATCCCATCTCTTTAGGTCTCCATTTCACAAACAAGGTTAAAGTTTTTGCTGACGACGCCAACGACCCTGGGGGTACAGTACAGCCGGAGACTTACCATGATAAATCACTATGATAGACTTATCACTCTAATGTCTTTAATGAATATATCTTTTTTTCTGACTGATCTATCTTAATAATTTCTTCAGCATGTCAAGTGGTAAACTGCATCACATTTAATGCAAAAGAAAGCATGTTGATAGATTAAACAAAATATAAAATAAACACATTTCACTAAGCAGAGTGATATGTCTATCACAGTGATTTATCACGGTAAGACTCTGGCTGTACTGTATGACAATACACAAAATGTAGCTCTCCGGACATTCGTCCCGGCGACCTAAAAATATATACAACTTCATACTTTTTGTCAGCCAGACTTACAAAACAACTCTGCATGCGACTGAATTTGCACTCTATCTACTGTAACAGCTATTATAACTAGAGCTGTCACAAAATGGCAGCTAGTTATTCCCCCAGCTTATTGAACCCTGAATCAATATGGCAAGGGTTAATCTAAGTGTGTGTGGACACAGTACAATTGTGGACACAATATACATTTGTACAAGTATGGACAAAATGATAAATCTTCCCCTTTTTCCAGAAAATACTCATAGATAAATCATCTCCCTTCAAAATTGTGGATAAACACAGAGTGATCATTTTTATAAATATTTATCCTATTTTATCTTTATTTTGATAAAATATGATTATGGACTTCATTTAACTGTCAGGTAAACACCAATATTGATGATAATGGACATATAGCCTTCGTAAAATGCAGGTTGATATCGTAAAGTCTGCACACCCTACTTCATTTGCGAGGGGGGGGGGAATCAGTATGTACTCTTTAAAGAAGCAACTTCATGTCAAATATTAAGTCGCTAGTACTACTAGTACACACTATACTAACTGCTTGTTAAAAACTAAACGTGGTAGTTCATGCATGACTAAGGGGCCAGGGTCGCCAACTGCATATGGAATTTGTATGTACCGGTACTCTTTTTTTTTTTAAAAAGAAGCAACTGCATTTCAAATATCAAGTGGCTAGAACTCATAGTTGCCAACTCACATGATTTTCGCGTGTTATACATGCTTTTTCAATGGTTTACACGCGTAGATTTTGTCACACGGCGTGTACACGCTTTTCAGAATACACGCTTTTTCGTTGTTTACGTTTTTGGTTATTAGCGATATCGCGTTTTTCGTGATTCTCTGGACTTTTCCACGACCGTTGTTAATGTTTTTGGTTATTAGCGCTATTGATTCCCGTGATTCTCTGGACTTTTCATGACTGTATGGTAAATTGCAAACTTCGATTCGGCCAAACAACTGATTTCAAATCGTTTCAATAAATTTCTTGGTTGGGTACGACGACTAAAGACACAAGTGCAGATAGAAAACGATATTTTTGTACCGGATCAGTGATACCAAAATAAAATTTCGGACTCCGAGTTTGATGAATTAATTTGAAGTCAAAGAAAAGTGATCATGGAGGACGGGGGCTATAGCCTATGCAGTTTACACATTTGTATTGGATCATTACAGAAAGTGATATAGTCGGATATACAAAAGCTAGGGCTCATTTGAAACCATTTATCTGTCAAAACGGGTCTAAGCCCATTTCCTCCTTGCCAGCTACAAAAAATTTGTTGAATGATGTAATCATCAAGGACAGGGCTCAGAACTCCGCTAACTTTTGCCTTATTGACTTGTAAATTCAACCCAACTTGTAATTGTTTTGAATATTTACCTAGTCAGGTAGTTCTAAAATCAGCAAAACAGGCAAATGTTGAGTACAGTGGGCTTTTATATTGGCAAATTAATTTTATATAAATTTTGTACAATAATCCAAAAGTATGTCATGCGTTTTCACACGCTTTTTGGTATCTCATATCATGTCATGACATGATTTTTCATTGTCAGAGGTTGGCAACTATGCTAGAACTACTGGTACAGGTTGTACTAACACTCTAACTGCTTGTTAAAAACTTAAATGTGACATACAGATCATGCATGACAAAAGGGCCAGGGTCACCATCTGCATTTTGAATTTGTATGTTAAGCTCAAGAAGCAACTGCATGTCAAATATCATGGCTAGGACTAGTACTAGTACAGGCTGAACACAATGTACTAATTCCTTGCTATAAACTTAAATGTGATACCGATATATGACCTCAAAAATTATTTGCATTCATATACATATATGTATAAAAACTGCTTAACTTGATCATTCATGAATGACTCGGGAATTGGGGGCTTAAACTATGTAAGGATTTAAGCTGTACATACTAATGCTACTGCACATCCTGTGCTGCACATCAATACTTTGTACCTACAACTAACAAATTGATGGGTGTTACATGGAACACTAGTGTCGCCTGCACTACAGAAGTGCCATTTTTGCCCACTGAACCTCTTAAATCTGTGAAATGTAAATCTCAAGTATCATGTGCATGTCTAGATTAGGAGAAAAATATACCGTGCAAAATGTGTTTAGAATATGAATTACAGTTATGGAACTTGCAGTAAAAACTGAATTAACAAATGAGCTAAGTTGACTTGGCAAACCTCTAAAATCTATAAAAACAAAATAACCAGATCTGATAAACAACATAAGTTTGGTTGGAATCTGACAGAATGTTGTGAAGGAGTCCAAGATCAACAAACATAATTCACAAATGAGCTATTTTGACTCCATCATGTCCATAGCCACTGAAATCTGTTAAAATAAAAAAATTTTAAGTAGTAATTTTCCGATGATCGATTATAATTGATTATCAATGGATTTTTCCACATGAAATTGATTAATCTATTATAATTGTCAATACTGTATTTCTCGTATTAAGCGCCCCTGCCGCTATAAGTGCCTCAAACCCATAATTTTGTTTGAAATCCTTAAGAGCCCTCAAAATTCCCACTAGATATGCTAGAAACCGTAATTTCTATATTTATTTCATACATTTTCTGTCATTCATTTGTTTTTATCAATTGTGCATGTAACCAGTTAAGTTATCATCATGATCATGCTTTTCATTTGCATTTTTGTACAAACAACTGATCATCCTGATTCTTTTCTTCTGTTTGTCAAAGTTTTGGATAGTTGAAGCATTTTTACTTTGATTACATTTTTTGTGTACTTATGAAAGATGAAAGAATTTTGTTACAAGAGCTTTGTTTAGTAACACGGTTTTTGTCCTACTTAATAAGTGCCCCCTTTTCAAATTTTCTAAGTGCTCTGGGCGTTAATGCGCGGAATATGGTAATCGATAATTGGATATTTTCAGAATATTAAACATTTTTCTGTCCAATAATAAAAGAATGGGTGATGAACAGTATTAAAATTTTTTGTCAGAAGTGGAGTTCTTTTAAAATAGCATACTGTTTAGAATTGTTCTCAAACAACAGGTCATAAACATGATAAATACATGTACATATGCATTTTCAATTGATGTTTTAATTAATATATAAATGTAATAAAACAGCACAGAAACATCATTAAAATAAAACTGTATTAGCACTATTAAGATATCAGATTTTAACCAATAATCGAATTGAAAGGTACATCCGATTATCACAATCGATTAATCGATTATGATTTTTTATTCCATTCCCAACAAAAATTTCAATTATCACCTTTACAATTATATCAGGTGATTAACTTCTGCAGATGACCATTTCAATGACTTGCAGATAAAACCAAATCATTTGGAAATCCATAAACTGAAATATGTGTAAAAGCTGACCGAGAACAAATTTAATAATACCAATAATATTTAAAAAAAGAAAGCAAAAATCAGCTAAAATCATCATCCAATGTACATTTTGTAATGTTAATGATAACAAAATATGGCGTGAGGTTCCTAACTGTGTTGAAGACCGTACGGTGACCCCTAAACTTTGTTTTGGGTCGTTTTAACCTGGATATGGGATGTTGTCTCCTTGACATTTACCCCATTTCCTTTCCTTTTCATATCTTCTGTGCATGAACACTATGCTAACATTACTAATCAAGAAATTTGATTTTTACAATTTGGAGCAGATGAATATACTGAACATGCTCATTTACATGTAGCTCAAGAATATTAAAAAGTAACCAAGAAAAACAACAAAATTTAAAGATCAGATACATGTAAACAGGTTGTGCTGACAGAAATTAAAGAGCACCCTGAAGATAGCACATAAGATGTCAAGGCTTCAGAAGCTATTAATTGTGACATGCATAAATTCCGACAAAATGTCTGGAAAATATAAGAGATCGACCAATGAAAAAATTCATTTTCCGAGATTTTTAGGTAATATAAGTACACATTAGGTACAAAATGTGGCTATATCAATTGCAATCATTCCAACCATGTCAGTCTGTGTCTTTAGCCACTAGCCCTACGCCCGAGACTAGTAAAATCAGTCTCGGGCTAGTAAGAATTTGAAGTCACTAGCCTGGCAGGCTAGTTAAAATTGTACCTCATTAACAAAGAATCTTCTATAAGGGCTAGTGAAATTGAGTTCGGGCTAGTACAACACAGGACCTTACCAGCCCCGTAGGGCTAGTGAATGAAAAAGATTTTGGCACAGACTGCCATGTCTTTCACAACAACAAATACAAACCAGAGAATGTTTAATGTTTTTATTTATTATGGTTATACATGTATACTACAATTAGATTTTGATGGAACAGAAAAACAAAATGTAAATATTCCTTAAAATATACATCACAATGAAGTCAAAGATGCTAATATTTCTCGATGTGTACATGTACATGTATGATAGCAGGGACTGCAATCAGGCAATATCAAGATTCTTTTTGTAATCATTATGAATTTGCCCATGTTGCAACTTGCCCTTTGGTCATGTAGAAAGGTGGACAGTCTATGATCATCCACCTTCCTTTGCTGAATCAGAATCGATGATCAGACGATGCCCAGATTATCGGTTCAACATCACAGGCTTAATTCCATGTTGGCTGTACAATATACCGTGAAAGCCGGAGTAGTGGAACATTTTGTATTTCAAGAGGGTATCAATGGCATGAATGGGGTCCCTTTCCTATTTCACAAGTGGGAAAATATTTTACCCCCATTTACAATGACTCTTAAAAAAATCTCCCATTTCCTGTTTACTTTAAAAGGCCAATCCCGCATTACACTTTAAACCCATCAAGACCCACCTGCAACCTCAACTGATCATAAAACATTGGTAAATTTCTGAAGTCCTGGGTTTCAATAAGATTGAACACCCATAAACACATGTTCAATGTATAAATAAAAATGTCAAGTCCCAATTCAGTAGACCCTTTCACGATTACTGCGTTCCTGTGACTTTGAGTGGAAAATAAATAAAATCAAATAAAATCAAATATTTTATTAAACCAATCATGGACCCATAGGGGCAATGACACAAAACACACATGATTTAAAACATTCTAGCTTGAACAAAATCAAACAGATTGAATAAAAAACTCTATATGCATATTCAACAATTAGCTTTCATATTTTCCAACATTTAACAAAGAAAAAAAAAGTATGTTGACCTTGTCCAGCAGTGGAACCGGGGTGACTCAAGACAACATTTCTGGGATTATATGTAGACACAGAGACTTAAAGTATCTTTTTAAAATAAACAACAGTTCCCGCAAAAATAATGTCGTACAACAACTAATCAAGACATCACATATATTATGATGTTGCATTTTACCCACTCAAAGGCATATGAGCATATGTGTAAAATTCAGGACCGCAATTATCGTGAAAGGGTCTATTGATATCTATATGAGAGTAGCTCATATTATTTTGGTATGTAGCTACGTAGTAACAGTCAAGCCACAGTTAAAAATTTGTTTGAAATGACGGTAATACCACAAAGAAGTGGAACTCCCTATTTTTACATCACAGGCACTTGTTTCTATCAATGTGGGGGGGGGGGGGGGGGGAGGGATCGAGCTATACGTAAAAGTAGAAGTCGGAGGGGGGGAGGGGTCGAGCTATACGTAAAAGACGTAGAAGTCTACTTTTACGTTTAGCTCGACCCCCCCCCCAAATTGATATTGATAGAAACAAGTGCCTGTGCTCGCCTCTGGACCATTAAAATAAGTAAATGTTCCATGGACGATTGACTGTTGGCATATTTTGAGATAGAAAATACACCAGCTGGGATGAAATTTTCACTTCGAAATCATATAGGCTACTTACACCGCAAAGCACAGATCAAGACTCGCAATAAAGGAGCGTCCAGATTTACCAACTGGAGAGCAAAACTTAAGTATTGAGTAATTTACAGCTTCTATACCAACTACTTCGTGTATCAATTAAAGTAACAAGGAAGTAATCAGGAAAATTTGCATCAACGAAGATCACAATCACACCAGTAACATGGCTGACAGATAATCGTAGGTACTTTGCAATTTCCGCTACTTCTGACAGGTAAAGACCGAGAGGTTACGATTGGTGCAGTAGTTGGACAATTCGCCCCACTTCCAACTCGCCCCTATCTAAGTCGCCCCATTGTTCGAACGCGCCTCAAGGCCAACTGATCAATTTTACTTGTCTCATGTGCATTTACTCTATATCCCTTCATTTCTTATTTTACATATCAACTTGCCCCACAAAAAGATTCAAACCTGTTCAAGTATTTTTGGCCTTAGTGTACTCGAGACATACTACTGCCTTTTCGTATCAATATTGGCATTTGCCATTTATTGTAAACGAGTTTGTGCCAATAATATATTTGTTTTTTGTATTTTATTTGTATTTACCTTGGTTGGTTTGTTAGGTTTAGAACTGAGGGTCCAAAATTTTTGTCCGCCATTTTGACGCCGGCTAGTTTGAATTTTGTTATTGTGATATATCTGGGAAACGATAAATTTTTTTATGAAAACATTATTTTGCAAACTACATTTGATTCAAATAACTAAATACCAAAGTTACTGTGAATTTACTTACATTGTGACAAACCGTTTATGAGTTAAGCCCTTGACGCTTTTCAGTAAATTAAGCCCTTGTTGCTTTTCAATAGATTGTTTTTTTTTAATAACTTATAACACTGCTAGTGCTTGAGTTTTGTAGCATTCTTGTTTATTTTTGTTTATTTGTTTTGTCTTTGTCATAGTCTCTCAATTCGTGTTGCTGTGAATTGCAGTGATTTTGGATTTATGATTTTAGAATTTCCCCTTTCCTCGTTCTTGCTTCGGTATTCGTTTGCAGATGTATTTTAAACCCTTACAGAAAATATAGTAAACATACTAACTCGAATAATTCTGCGCCCTCTAGCGGCTGATCACCTCTCGTTAATGGAGCGATCGTAGTGAGTGGAATATAACGACTGAATTATTCGGGTTAAAATGTTTAAAATAACTAAATACCGAAGTCACTGAAAGTGATTAGTATCAAAAGACCTTCAATTTGAGTACCAGGTTGAAGGACATTGGTGACATTTGACCTTGACCATTGACCTTGTTAGCATATAAACTCGGAATCTGTATTAGATGGCTGAAAAAAAAGTTCAACATGTCAAGGGCTACATTTGTGTCATTTGGACCGAAGCTTTACATTAAATCCCCGAAGAGTTATTGCCCTTGACATGTTTCGGAAAGTGTTTTTTCGTATAATTTTTGAATCTATACAGATATAGTATATTTTTGTAACATATCAAATTAATCAGTAAGAAGAGACCTTCAATTTGAGATGAAGGTCAAAGGTCAACAAGGTCACTGGTCGAGGTCATACCCAGTGTTTTGTCTTTTTATCATTAAACAGTCATTAAAACGGTTATCTTGAAAATCAAATATATTGGAGACAATGTGTATCTCACCAAGAAGATTTCAAACATAAGGCGTAACAACATAACAATGACTGGGAAAGACCTTGCAATTGTTCTCTGAACAATTGTCCTTTTAA
>MJUU01046662.1:52109-63708 GCA_002080025.1 Modiolus philippinarum | reverse complement strand
TCTTCTTTTTACAATTTTCAAAAGTGGTCCCCATAGCTCATGCCAATACATTAGTCTCTGAAGAGGACCTTTAGCGGGTACTGAGATCTGGTCTTTCATTTATAAATTTCCAGGTAGAGATTTCGAAACCGACGATAAATATGTATGAACAAAACTTTTATTTTATGTAAATTTGTGCCGGAGAGTTTCCGAATTGTTGTGTAGTTAAGGCACAGTTAGCTTTACGTTGTTCATTCTAATTTTTATTATTTATTTGAATATTTTCCTGTAATTTATAAGGAAGGACAACTCTTTTTTAATTTTTCAATATGTCATCGAAGAGTTGCGTCCCATCGAGAGAGAGATTTTCCAAGCAAAGGGAGACTACTTAAAATTTGATATTGGAACATCCAAACAAATCTATAACAGCATCAATTAAAACAATTGATAATTCAAAAACAAATCGTATTTAAAAAATAATAAACTGTGACCAAGAATTGTACATGTATTTTTAATGAAACTATAAAGCAGGGAAATCATCGATGTATCCAGTCGTCCAAAAAGGGTGATCCCGATGGGGTTCTGGTAGTTTTTTACAACATTTGAAAAAGAATATAAGCACCAAGGAGGGTATTTCTTGAATGATATCGGCTGGGAGGGAATGTGTAACTTTGCTGTGGACATCTTATGCTTCCCAGAATTAAAGATTTATTTCATTCCATGGCCGACATAAAAGATCGATGTATTTCATCGATTAGGGAACACTTAATTCTAACCTAACACTGTAATCACAAAAACCTCACCCTGGTCTTATAATTTACAGGATGATATCAAGCTAAAAAACACCCACAAATATTCAAAATTTAATTAAAAAAACTCACACAGAGCTAGTAAGTAAAAATTGAAACCCAATTTTCTCGCGATATCTTTTGGTTCGAAATAATATGCATACTCTGATCAATGCTGTGATGCAACATTAATTTTTTTCCATTTTATTACTTTTTAAATTCAATAAAAAATCACATTTAAACCTCACTTAAATCATTTAAATAACTTATTTAAAACTATCTAAAATAAACGTTTAAACTAATTAAACTACAAATTTAAACCATCATTTATTTTCAGTAAAGTTGTAATTTAAGCTTTAAGAAAACTAGCTTATTTTTTAGTATATTAGAAGTTTACTGAGTATATTAAATTCTATTAGATTTCTTATTTAAAGTTAAAGTAAACTAGTATTATTTTTAACTAAACTTGAAGTTTAAAAAAAATATTAAATTTGTGTAAATTTGGATTTTAATACTCCGAAAACTGCATTTAAATCAGATTAAATCTTAGATTTAAAAATTTTATTAAATTTACTTAAATTTTTTCTATAAATGACGGTAAATTCAAATTAAATTTTAAACTAGAAATTTAATAATTTTAAAAAAATTTTAAACGTATCATTTCATGCAGTGTATGCTTTGAATTCTTTAGTGCACTTGAAGTATCAATTAGAGAAAAACTGTCACACATGAACTTAGTTAAGTATGGGACAAATTTGTTTAGCCACGTCACTGCGGAATTATTCAGCGATAAGGAATTATTTGAATTGTGGGTTCAAACTTTGACAAGTAACTATAATATTAACTACACAACTTCAGAGGAGAATATAGAAAGCATTCTTAAATCTTTAACACTATCTTGTGAAAATTATATAGAAATTTTTCATTCAGCTGTTCATCTGTTTCTGAAAGTCTCCTTCAGCCAGTTCAGGAGGGATTATCTTACTTTCCTCAAGAAGGAGAAGGGTAAGGCACTTAGGAAAAAAGTTGTTGAGAAATCTAAAAAGACTGTCAAATGTTTTAATATGCAATTCCTGAAAGATGATAAGTCAAACGACAAACAAGGATCTCACTTAAGACTGAAGTCAGAAATAATGCAAAATGAATTTTTTCTTTCTAAAAAATGTCATTTACAAAGAAGGATTTGCTTTTGTTGTTATCTATGTACAATGTTAAAATTTCTTCCCAAAAGCGTAAAGATGAAATAAGCACTGCTCTCAGTAAGGCTATATTAGACAAAATTCAAACTGTTAGTGCAGTCTCTCAGGTGCCTTCAGCTTCTGATAATGTCGTGCTTGCTTCTAATACAATATTAACTGACACAGAAATACATGAGCCGGGTCCAAGTAATGTACCGTCAGTATCTTCTATACCTGCTGATTCTTTGTCTTCAGAACAACCTGCAGTGCAAATTACAAAACAATTACAAACAAGGAAAAGAAAAATTGTAAGGAAAGGGAAATGGAAAGGGAAGGGCAAAGGAAAGAGTCGAAGGAAAACTGTTGAAAAAGAACCTGTTGTTGATGAAAATTGTGCTATATGTAATAGACCTGAAATAAAAGATGCAAATGAGGAGTGGATTTGTTGCGATGTTTGTGGTACCATAGACACTGCGCTAACTTACAAGATGAGGAAACATGGCAAATGCTTAGTGAAGAAGGTTCAATATTCACTTGCCCAATGTGCCAGTAAAATCTACAGGTATTAAATAAGATGCTTTTCTTATCTCCCCCCTCCCGTGCAGAGAAATCATGGTGATGGATTTCTAATCCCCCCCTTTTCACCCCTGAAATAATAGCATCCTGATATTTCCTGCAAGTATTCTGATACTTATCGCAAGAATCATGATACTTCTGACAAGTATGATATTTCTCACAAACATCATGATACTTCTAACAAATATCAAGATACTTCTCACTGAATAGAACAAGCATCAAATACAAACATTTTTATTCTGACATGCATGGTTGTTTAGTGCTAGTAATAGTCATCTGATTTTCAGATTGAACTAAGGATGTATAGTAAATTGTGCGTTTGTGCTCATTACTGAAGAAAATTTAACTCAAAGTTTCCAATTTTCTGTTGGTAGTTGTCTCATTTAAATCCATTCAATGGCTTTCCATTAAAATTTAAAACACAGCATTTTTATGCATTTATTAGGCCACCCTTAAATTTTTTTTTCTTTGCTGTTTATCGACCTACTCATAAAAATCCTACCTACTCAAAAAATTTTATTGTCATTTTTTATTCTAGTTTTAGCACATTTTTTTTTTAGAATTAACCCTTTTTGATATTTTTTCAAGAACAAAAATAATTCACCTACCTACCTACTCACATCCAAAACTGTTAGTCGATAAACAGCAAACAAACAATTTGCTAAGGATGGCCTTAATTAGGATAACTAACATTTTTTATGTTTCAGAAAAATGATGCCATTAATAACATGGTTAGATCACCTGCGTCAGTGCATGAGGTGAAGCGCATATACTTTTACTTTTGTCTGTTTGTCCATCAAGCTATATGTGCCATTTCAGTTTGTGCATAAATTACAAGACTAGCTTGTACAAAGAGAGATAACTCCACATAAATATGTATCAATACACTTGAGCATGTTGAGGGTGGTCATATCTATGTAAGTGAAGTATTTCTTCTGAACTCGGCCTTAAGGGCCAGTTCAATAATGTAATATGTGCGATAGGTGCTGAATTTAGATTTGCCTGGATATATTTGTGCTGTCAAGATGCTCAAGATGGTGTAGAGATACTGAAAATAAAGACAAGTTAGATAAATATATGATATCAACCAGAAATACCTTTGTATTTGCCATTCCTGATTGGTGAAAGTGAGCTCTATCTGCTAGTCCTGCGTTTGATTTGCGAGATATTGATGTTTGTCCTAATATTACAGAATTTACTGTGTTACAGTACCCTAAATATGTTGGGTTAGTGTTTGCTGCATTGTGAAGAGTTCTCTGTTGGCAAAATATGTTCTCAATAACATCACTATTAACTCTGCTGGGTATTATTGATGCGCTCGATGATTTCAGTTTATATGTACACATTTCTTCAAACCCCATAATCGAAGAAATTATATCCTCCCTAGTCTGATGAGATATCAGATGTCTTTCCTTATGTATTAAGTCTTTGTCCTCTTTTATACATTGTTCCCAATCTACAAACCATTGTAAAATATTGTGATTTTGTTTGAGTCTGTCATCACTGATATCAGTTATTGGACGTGAGTCTTTAAAGTTTTGAACACACTTGTGTTCTCTAACAATTTAATTGTGGCATTTAGTTTATTTCCAGCCTCGCCCAAACTTTCCTTGTACAACTGCATTAAGTGCAGCATTTCAGTGTTTAAAACTTCTTCAGCGAGATGATTCCGCATTTTATTCTCCGATGTCAGAAAAATGTGCTCCTGTGATAGCTTGTGGTGTACAGGGAAAGGGTTAGTTGAAATATCCCAAAGATAAGCCTGTTTAAAATGATTTCATTCTATGAATTTATCTTTATATTTGAGTCTTCTTTTGCAAGAGGCACCATCCCCACTTTTGGAAATATTATTCCTAATTTTTTTAACAGTATGTGAGATATCCATAATGAAAAAAAGTTTTTGATTTGGAGTAAAAATATTTCTAAAGGAGCATGTAATTGGGTTTGCACTGTTGAAATCGGGTAATAAAATTTTAAAAAGATCTCTGTTACTCTGTGCACCATCAGTACTAATATACTGAATTGTAAAGCCAAACATTACTGATATATTTACAGCTTTCCATACCAGTAAATATAATTCATGTCCTGATGCAGTGTGCGAGGGGAAGTGTGCAAAAGGGAAACGAAACCCTGTGAACCCTAAAAACATAAACTGGAGGACATGTGTGGCAAGTGTTCTTTCTCTCTTGTTAGATTTTATTTGATCAAAAGTAACCGACTCTGGTGTACATTCAGTAAAGCCTATAAGCTCAATATTACCTTTTCTTTTTCGGAACTGCAAATCCTGTTGGATTGACATCTCATCAATGATGAGACCACCTTGATATCCCTCAGGTGGTATTCCCTTCAGATTGGCTTCACTAGCCATCCATTTCAGCATTTCTTTATTTATACCAGCCTCCTGAGTTGTCGAATTTTTATATCGTCTTAGCAAGTTTTGTGACGGTAAAATTATAAATTTGCTATCCCTTAATTCACTATAGCCCCTAGGACTTCTACAATACAATGTCAGACAGAGTCGTATGATTTCTCTATCCCACCTCCTCCCGAAAGGGTTCCTCTTTAAGGCCATCTTTTGACTAAGTAAAAAAGTTTGCATTTTGACTGAGCAGTCAGGAAATATCCTGTTCAAAATTTCACTTAAATCATTGTGGTTAGTCTCACTTAAAGTTATCTTATTATCAGATATGCTTTCAATTTCAGGATTCTCACACTGTTTCTCATTTATATTTACCTTTTTCTTTAATTTTTTGCAGTTACTACAATGAGAAGAAGCCACATTTGATGTTTTAAATGGCAAAACTTGACAACATGTCTTAGATCGATACCTTATTTGCTCAGAATTTTCATCACCAGCAGTGCAGACTTGCTCTTGGAAATGAGGTAAACTATGTTCTACAAACTGAACACCCTGACAGTATCTAAGTTGACTCAACATTTGAAATAAAAGTTGTATGGAATTAGCTGTGAATGATAAATTATACTGAAGTCCTATCTTTTCAAGATCGATTTTCTTTCCCTTTACAAACAGTGACAAATTCCCATCAATCTGCAGCTGAATTTCAATCAGAACTTTACTTCCATTGATTATTTCTCCTGTAAAATGACCAATTTTAATAGACATGGGGGTTTTCAGGATTACAAAATAGTCTGTTGGGATAAGAGTTGGAATATCATGAAATTGAATTTCACAGTTACCATTTTTTTTTGTTCTTTCCACATCAAACCATAATATCTTTGGGTTGACTTACACCAATTTTCTGTAGAGCGACCGGGTTTGATTTTAACATTTCTGAAAATTTTTTTCACTGCATTTCCAATAGCAGAACTGGATACCTCAAATTCACATTTTTTCTTAATATCTAACAAAAACTTCATAATCTGCAACGTCACATTCCTGTAAATTTTGGACAATCCAAGAAAATACATTTGAATTGTCAGTTGTCATCTTTTCCTAGACTTGTAGTCGTCAAAATACAGAAGCAAAACTTTTTTTCACACTTGAATTTTTCCGCCAACACAATGATTCGAAAATCTCTTACCTTATCGTGCTTTTCATAGTAGATCGGAACTCCTCGATTTTCCCGCTATTTCCAGACTGAGTTATCCCTCTTTAGTCGTTGACCACGCAGATGTCGTTGTTTTCAAATATCCGTTGATCGAGGTTGAATGGAAGAAAAAACAGCAACACCGCGAGTGAAAATTCGTTTGTGTAGGACTTAAATGTGACAATTACTGCTTGGATTGTAGATATTCATTGACGATAATGATCGGGCGAAGGGGAGAAGGTGTCACACTTACGGGTAGGTGCAATTTTTATTGATTTTTAATCAATTGTTCCCAGCAGGTACCCCGAATAGCCAGAATGAAGTTGGCAACCTTTCGCTTCGCTCTATACACCGAAAGGTACATTGATAGTAAAATAGCAAATTGACGATAAATATGTGTTATATGAGTACAAAATAGCACAAATGAATGACAAATAGTGAGAAACGGAAAAATATGATAATTGGGGGGAGGGGCTATATGGGGTCCAAAAGAGGGTCCTGTCCTCAAGCACCTGTGGCTTTTTCGCATTAAACATTTTATGATCAAATCTTTTTAGCAATAACTGCACTGAATCTTTGCTACCCGATTTACATGCGTTATTCATTGCTTTTTTAATGTCAAACTGACTGTGATCAAATGTTCCTTACAATAATCGTACTATTTCTTCTTCACCGTAGGAACACGCGTTATTCATTGCTTTTTTTCGCATCAAACAGTTTGCAATGAAATCGTCTAAGCAAGAATTTTACTAAATCTACTTCATCTTATTCACATGCATTGTTCAGTGCTTTCTTAATGTCAAACTCAACGTCGTGATGAAATGTCTCTAATAATAATCGTACCGTTGCTACATCACCATAATCACATGCGTTTTAGTTGCTTTTTCATGGTCAAATTTTTTAAGCAAAACCTTTACTAAAGCTACCAAACCCCATCCATATGCATTATTCATTGCTTTTCTCGCATCTACCAGGTTATAATGAAATGTCTGTAACAATAACTCTACTAAATCAGCATAATTACGACTTAAACATACATTTTTCATTAGCTCCTCACTGTCAGACTGACTGTGTTCAAATGTATCTAACAATAATTGTGCTATTTCTATTGCACCCCTTGAACATGCGATTTTCATTGCTTTTTTGCATTAAACAGTTTGTGATCAAATGTTTGGAGCAAGAAATGCACTAAATCTTTTTTACCATGTTCACATGCATTATTCATTGCCGACTTCATATCAAACAAATTATGATCGAATGTCATCAACAATAATTTTACTACTTTTACTTCACCACTATAACATGCATCATTCATGGCTATTGTTGGATCAAAAAGTTTGTGATCAGTTGATTGAAGAAATAACAATACAAAATCTTTATAACCACATTTACAAGCATAATCAATATTATCTTTTAAATCAAAAACACTGTATTCAAATGTAAGTAACAACAATTCTATTATTTCTTCACTTTTTCTAAAACATGCATTTATCAATGCTTTTTTCGGGTCAAACATTGTGATCGATTTTTTGTAACAAAAGCACTACTAATTCTACACGATTGGATTCACAGGCATTATTCATTGCTTTTTTGAAATCAAAAACTCTATGATAATTTTTTTAATTAAGAAATAGATTATTGCAAGCGGGCTCTATGCGAATTAGAACATGGGCAGACCTTATATTTGTCAATATTTTATACCGAGCGATAGCGAGGTATAAAATGAAGACAAATATAAGGTCTGACCATGTTCTAATTCGCATAGAGCCCAATTGCAATAATCTTTTTCGATTCTAATATGTTTTACAAGCGTTTTGAACATTCGAAGCGGCTCTTAGAGAGCAATATTGGGTTTGACACTAGAATTAAAATATGTCGGAAAACTGCATACAAACACACATAAATGGACATAGAGAAGCCTTTATTCGTTATTTTATTGCTACAAGTTGCCCATACGCTTATGAATTAATACAAATAATCTATTTTAAAAATATAAAATACGGATATTTTAAAATCAAAGCGGGTACAAATGTGAGCTGGTTGTATTTCTGATTTATATGACTGCCAAGTTATGTTATATTTGAAGCAAGGAAATAAAACTCATATTTATAATTTAATTAACGTTAAAAATTAAAAAATTTTTATATCTTAATTGTAGAGCATGACATGCAACATGGATCAGATTTCATAACAACAACGCATTCGTTGCTAGGTTACGGTAATGTCAATTTCAGTTCAGAGTCTTAAATTCAGTAACTGTTGCAAATTTCTATTATTGTCATAATTTGATGCAGGTTTCGAGCGATTCATTATTTAAAACTTTTTTACACATGAATATTGAGTGAATAAAATGTGAAACTGTACATTACGAATGTCCTTTGGTAAAAAATATGCGCATGTGCTAAAAAATATTGTTGGAATTAGAAGATAGCTTTGTTTCCATAGCCAAAGAAGAGAGTCATATTAGAATAATACTTTTAAACATGCTTCATTCATTGCTTTTTTTCGCATCAAATATACTCCAAACGATTCCAATAATAAATGTACTAACGTACTCCTCTTCACCTTTTCCATTACCTTGTCCAAATTAAATACTTTGTGATCAAATGTATTTAGCAACAACACAATTAATGCTGGTTCACCACTTGTACAAGCATTTATTACAGCTCTTTTGACATAAAAAAGACTGTGTTACATGTGTTCAACAATAAATCCACTACTTCAACTCCTTTGCATGCTATATTAAATGCCATTTTAAAATTTAAACAGTTTGTGGTCAAGTTGTTCTAACAATAATTTTGCTTTTACTCTTTCACCACGAGAACATGCCTGATTCATTACCTTATTCACATTAAAAAGACTGTGATCAAATGTTTGTACCAACAATTGTACAATTTCTACATTTTCATTGAAACATGCATTGCAAATTGCTTTTTCTGCATCAAACAAATCGTGGTGAAATGCATTCAAAAGCAACTGAACTAATTTTACATTACCACTAGAGCATGCATTATTCATTCCTAACATGCATTATTCATTCCTTTCTTAACATCGAACAGACTATTATCAAATGTTTCTTGCAATAGCTGTACTACATCTGCTTTACCTTTAGAATATGCCTCTTTCATTGCATCTTTAGCATCAAACGTACTGAGATTGAATGTTTGTATCAAAAACTTGACTACTTTTATTTTGGGATGTTTTAATGCCTCATTTATCGAAATTGTTATATCAAACATAATGTGATCAAAGTTCGACATCATTACCTTTACTACAACGACTTTGCCACTAATACAAGCATTCTTCATTGCTGTCTCAACATCTAAAAAACTGTGATCGAATTTATCCATCAGTATCATAACAACTTCTACCTCGCCACTACCACAGGCATTATTCATTGCATGTTTTATACTTAAAAGCTTGTGATGAAATGTATCTAGCATAAAAGATACTCTGTTTCTCCTTGTCAACTTATGCAAGCATTATTCATTGCTTTCTTAATATAAAAAAGGTTGTGGTCAAAGCTCCTGGACACTAACATTGGTACTTATACACTCCCACTTTAACATGCACTATTTAGAGCCTCTTTTGCAGCAAACAGACTTAGCTCACATGTTTCTGGTATATCAGTAACTGCTCCTTTTTGTCCAACCGATCATGCCCTATTCATCAAAACGCTTAAATCTAATAAGATACGGTCATCGGTTATATTGCACATGAACTCATACACTGACATATCCTGAACTATTAAATTGTAACCCATGGAAATGTTGTTTTTTTTCAGAAATAAATATCCGATGTGCCTTGATTAGTCCCCGTTAATACTATTAGTTTTGCGATAATTGTCGAAAGTCAAAAAATCTTTACCTACGAATATAACCCCAAAAGGCTTTCGTACAACGGAGTTATCTTTCTTAGTCTCTTTGTCAGTAAAGCAAAGAAAACTATGTGTGATATCGTTATATTGACAAAAAAATATCCATAACAAAGTAAGTTTTATACTTTCATCTTTATTTGTAATGGGTTTGGTGTATACGGTCATATAACGTTAATTACATAGAACGTTTCCCATCGTGTAGAATGTAAACAAAGATACAGACACGCACGTTACGTGCAAATGCTACACACATTTCTTATCCCTTACCAAAATCTGAAGTGTGCAGCAAACTTGCTGAAAAATTGCTGCAAACTTCCCGCAACCAAAT
This sequence comes from Modiolus philippinarum, assembly GCA_002080025.1. NCBI lineage: Eukaryota > Metazoa > Mollusca > Bivalvia > Mytilida > Modiolidae > Modiolus > Modiolus philippinarum. The sequence continues at coordinate 53,434 of MJUU01046662.1, read as the reverse complement.
CGATGTGCAGCTACAGTGTGCCAGAACTGAGCTTGATGATGCCGCTAGCTGCACACTTGTGGCGCACTTCCCGCACACTGTAACCTGTGTGCGGGAAGTGCGCCACAAATTAACAGAAAAATATCATTGTGTGCCAGAAGTGCACAGCTTTTGATTCTGTGTGCAGGAAGTGTGCCGCATTCTCTGCACATGTGCAGAATTTTTTAAAAAATGGAGCCAAGGGAAGGCAGCTAGATGCTGCAACAACAAAAGGAAAACAATTGTTTTTTGTGTGAGAAATCTTGGATTAAATGGTGGGAAATACATATATGGAAGGTAAATGACTCTTTTTATAGCGTTTTGTACAATATTTTATAATTTTTATCTGTTAAATATTCTGTTTTAATTGGTAAGAGAAAAACAATTCAAAAGAGGGAGGGTGACCTGCTTTTAAATTTTAATGGAAAACAGCTAAGAGTTTGAATGTATAATATTCTATTATCTTAGTATACAAAAATCAGGTATGTTGTATACCTCTCACACAGCTGGTATAGAACATTAGACAATAAAATGAAGTGCAATACACATGACAAGGACAAAGTGTGACCTTTCCATGAACTGTGAGCAGAAAGCGTGCAGGAAATGTGTGCAGGAAGTGTGCAGAAACTGTGTGCAGGAAGTGTGCAGGAACTGTGTGCGGGAAGTGTGCAAGAGCTGTGTGCGGGAAGTGTGCAAGAAACTGAAGCGAGATGCATTGGAAGTGTGCTGCAAACTTGCGGCACACTGTGTGCCGGAAAACTCATTTGCATGCGAAAAATGAACTTGCAGCAAGGTTGCTGCAAACAGTGTGCAGCAAGTTTGCTGCAAAGTTCCTGCAAATTTGCTGCTTATATGTGCTGGAAGCCTATATTTTGGTAAGGGATGTTTTAACCTGGAAAATATTTATTTATTTATTTATCAAAAATGCATTGATGCTGAATATATGAAAAAAAGTGTTTAATTAATCGCAAGATGTAATTGATTTAATCGCATCTAGAAACATCTATGGTACACAGTTACTGCCATAATTTAGATAAAGTAAATTAATCAGAAATGTGACCAGATATTTTGGACGACATACCTGATTATAGATTTTAACAATTCATTTATGGGACGACCATTTTCAATAACTTCAATATTTTGTTTTTCCAATGTTTGGATCGTAAAAATCTGAAAGTATATATTTCAATTGCTTTTGAAATAATGTTTTTTAATGTTTTAGCAATTAATTGAGTCCACAAAATATTGTTTCAACCTTCTGTTTTGTTTGAAAATGTCGAAATAAGCACACTTCACCTAAAAAGTTG
>MJUU01046662.1:34494-51840 GCA_002080025.1 Modiolus philippinarum | reverse complement strand
AATTCAGACATAAAAAATTGTTAACCTTTCCTGTAAATTAAACATTACTTATTTCATTTTATTTTGCTTCGAAAGCTACACTGCTTTGTGATAAACATGAAAAGTGGCTTACATTAACCATTAAATACTCACCCAAACTTACATAAATGAAAAATAACATCATGCCTGGAGTCGTATCGGCAATTATTTCAACAAAAAAGACGCGAAATTGAAATTTTCGGATTTTTAGTTTTTCGTCATTTTCATCATTCCGCAATAAGCAAACGGAATTATATCTTAGATATGATAAAATTATTATTTACAATTAACTAGAGAACATGATTTCATTTACATAAGGATATTCAGGAAAAAAATCTCAATTAAAGAAATAACCCTTCATTGTCCCTCAAATTGCAAAAAAATAATTCTTTTTCAATGTGAAAAATAAGTTTTGAATAGAGCATATGCTGCAATTTTTGGTTCAAAATCGAATAAATACTTACTTTGGATAATGAAATCTCCAGTTTACAAAATAATTGCAATTAAACTTTTGAAATTAACCGTTCAAGTGCAAATAAAAATAATATTCATAAAGGCATGAATGAAAAATGAGAGGTTTAAGATTATAGAATTTTGTAGAATTATTCAAATGTTATACTGATATCCATGAAGAATATAACTATGATTATAATCAGCCAGTTTTGTAGAGAATGTAAGTATTTAATAATTTTAGACCATCAGCAACTTAATAAGTTATCCCTTAAATGTCTAAAAATTAGTTTTTTACTCTTATTTGATTATAAACAGACATCGATATACCACTCGCCATGATACAAATGCTACAATTCCGGGATTATTTAAAAAATGTAAACAAAAATGAAGAAAATGAAACTGATAATGATTTACCAAATTTTAGAATTATTGAAGATGATATAATGAACAATCTTATTAATGGATATGTATCAGATGAAGAAATATTTGCAACTGTAAAAGGCCCGAAAACTCGAAAGCTCCAGGTATAAACAATGATATTTATGAATATATGAAACAGTAGTATTCATGTTTTCTCGTTTTCTTTCCCTAGGCCTTTTATGTACAAATTTTTAAAGAATTTTTCAACTCTGTCTCTCATCTATTTCCTGTTTGCCGATAACTTTATTTTTTTCATTATAGCCGTATGTATTGACATTTTTCCTCAAAGATTTCTCTGTTTGTGAATGTAGTAATAATTTGATATTTGGTTTGAAGTTTAAATATGAGGAGTTGTACAGTGTCTCTCCTTTTCAAGTTCGTCACTGATAAACTTCCTGTTTGACGATAACTTTTATGTTTGTATCCCGCTCCCAATCGGGGGATACGTGGTATGCTGTTTTTCGTCTGTGTGTTTATATGAGTTTGTGTTTGGGTCTGTCTGTAACTCATTTTTGTCACATTTTTCTCAGCAATGGTAAAAGGTACAAATAGAAATTTTGTCAAAACTTTTGTATAGTCATGCCATATTGTAGGATGCCTTTTCAGACCAATTGGGATACAACTTCCCATTATGCCGACTTTTTTCAATTTTGACACTTGTAGCATTATAAAGTATTTTTTTCTGGAGGATTATATCAATGTTTCTTGTCTCAACACTTGTACTATGTTCACTTCTGTATTGGGTTCATTTGAATTATATGATTCAGGGTACAATGAGAGGCGGTATAATGAACAAACTTGGTCGGTTATCTCTCTGTACAAAGTTAGTTATATATAGTTAAAGTGGAGATAATCTTAATTTAAATATCAAAAGAGGTGATTGATATTCTAATTAGTCCCCTACCGGTGATAGCCGAAGGGGGCTTTAGGTTTGCACTCCGTCCGTCCGTCCGTCTGTCCGTCTGTCTGTCTGTCCCGCATCAGTTTTCCGCATTTTTTTTCTAAACCAATGCAGGTATTGATCTAATATTTGGTATGTGAGTCTACCTCAGTGAGTTACAGAATAAGCTTAAGTTTGGTTCCATTCCACTGGTTTTTGACAGAGTTATGGGCCTTTGACTTAGAAAATTTTAGTAAAATATCAGTTTTCCGCATTTTTTTTTCTACATCATTGCGGGTATTAATCTAATATTTGGTATATGAGTCAACCTCAATGAGTTACAGAAAAAGTTTAAGTTTGGTTACAGTCCACTGATTTTTGACAATGTTATGGGCCTTTGACTTAGAAAATTTTATTAAAATATCAGTTTTCCGCATTTTTTTTTCTACACCATTGCAGGGTATTTATCTAATATTTGGTAGTTGAGTCTGCCTCAATGAGTCACAGAACAAGAATAAGTTTTGTTCCAGTCCACTGTTTTTTGACAGAGTTGTTGCCCTTTGACTCAGAAAACTTTTTTACTATTTTTGCTGGTGTAACAAAGCCTTGTTTTCCGGTAGGCTACTTGGTATTGCCTTGCAATACGATCCAAACTTGTTAAAATTATCTACACTTTGAGTAACTTCGGTATTTAGTTATTTGAACCATACAAAACTAGCTTGGTACAGGGAGATAACAAACCGAAGTTTCTCATTTGACGCCAGTCGGTGACAACTCTTGCTTAAAGAATTGAAATTACTCATAGACAAAACAACGGCAGTAAAATACCAAATGAACAAACAACAAAACTACTTCAATCAAAGTCCAGAGATAAAAGGAAGAATAACAGAAGACACTACACAACCACAAAACGCAAACACTACAAATACAACAATAAAAACTAGAGCACTAACAGTGTGAAATTTTCAAAGATCAACATCATGTCCTGTTCTGTATACAGCACCCGTCATACTGTCAGTTGGTCAATCCAGGGTAAAGTCAAAACCGGTGTAAGTGACATTAGGTGCTCTGGAAGGGTAAGCATATCCTGTTCTGTATACAACACTCGTCACACTGTCAGTGGGTCAATACAGGGCAAAGTAAGAATCGGTGTAAGTGACATCAGGTGCTCCGGAACGGTAAACATGTCCTGTTCTGTATACAGCAACCGCCACACTGTCAGTTGGTCAATCCAAGGTAAAGCCAAAACCGGTGTAAGTGACATTAGGTGCTCCAGAAGGGTAAACATGTCCTGTTCTGTATACAGCACCCGTCAATCTGTCAGTGGGTCAATCAGGGTAAAATCAAAACCGGTGTAAGTGACATCAGGCGCTCCAGAAGGGTAAGCATGTTCTGTTCTGCATACAACACCCGTTGGTCAATCCAGGGTAAAGTCAAAACCGGTTTAAAGGAAATCAGGTGCTCCGGAAGGATAAGCATGTTCTGTATACAACACTCGTCACAATGTCAGTGGGTAAATCCAGGATAAAGTAAGAATCTGTGTAAGTGACATCATGTGCTACGGAATTGTAAGCATGTCCTGTTCTGTATACAACATCCGTCACACTGTCATCGGGTCAATCCAGGATAAAACTAGAGTAATGACTGTCGGAAACGACAGTGATCCCCGCACCCCCTGTTTGACACAGAAAACAGCTATAGACCCTGGGTATTATTTTCCTTAACATTTTTAAAATTAAACTATTGACAGTCACTATTTTTACCATAAGGAATTAAAGAATGTATGGTTGTTAGACAGAATTCCAAAAAATAATTAGTCTTTGAGACTTCCAGGAATTTTACCAAACTTGGAATCATATATTTCGGAAATCAAATTAGTGAAATGTTTCTTCAAATTCTAACAATTTTTTTAACAATGGTTTCAGTGTAGAATTCCAAAAATTAGTGGTCTTTGACAATTCAGAAAATTTACCACATTTGGAATAATTATTTTGGAAATCCAATTGGTGAAAATGATTGACCTTATCAAAACAAATGCTAACAGTTTGGTTGCTAGGTAGAATTCCAAAAAATAATTGGTCTTTGAGACTTTCAGGATATTTACCAAAATTGGAATCACATTTTCCAATTCTTAAATTTCAGAATTTATATTTTTTTCCAAATACTTGCCAAAATATAAGATTATATGCAAAAATGTCCAAAAATATCAGTCTTTGACATTTTGAGGAAATTTACCAAAGTTGGAACCGGTTTCAAAATTCTGAAAGCTTCTACATACTATATACATACTATATGCAACAATTCTGCAACAAAATTAAATCCCTAAATCCAAAAATGTAGGATGAGTTTGCGTCGCATGCCATATGTGTCACAATCCACATTTTGTGGTCTTTGTCAATTCGACATCTTGGGGCCTCTTGTTTGCGTCAAGATAAATATCAAAAATCCGAAAGCTTATTGCGCATCTACAGATCATATGCAACAATTCTACAACAAGATTAAAACCTTAAATCCAAAAATGTAGGAGGAGTTCGCGTCGCATGCCACATGTGTCAAAATGGACATCTTGGGGCCTCTTGTTTGCACAAAGACCAATATCAAAAATCCGAAAGCTTATTGCTCATCTGCAGCATATATGCAACAGTTCTATAACAAAATTAAAACCCTAAATCCAAAAATGTAGGAGGAGTTCGCGTCGCAAGGATGTGTGATGGACAGACGGACGGACGGACGGACGAGGCCAACGACATTATCCCCGAACTTTCATTCGAAAGTGCGGGATAATAAAAAGAGGTGTAAGTGACATCAGTTGATCCTGTAGGGTAAGCATGTCCTGTTCTGTATACAATACTCGTCACACTGTCAGTGGATCATTCCAGGGTAAGTAAGTAAGAATCGGGGTAAGTGACATCAAGTGTCCGGGAAGGGTAAGCGTGTCCTGTTCTGTATCCAATACCCGTCACACTGTTAGTGGGTCAATCAAAAGTAAAGTCAAAACCGGTGTAAGCTACATCAGGTGCTCCGGAAGGGTAAGCATGTCCTTTTCTGTATACAACACTCGTCTCACTGTCAGTGGGTCAATCCAGGGTAAAGTAAGAATCTAAGTAAGAATCTATGTAAGGGACATCAGGTGCTCCGGAAGGGTAAGCATTTCCTGTTCTGTATACAACATCCGTTACACTGTCAGTGGGTGATTCCAAGGTAAATAATTGAAAGGTTAAGATCATTAAAATTGTCAAGAGTAGAACAAACGCGTACGAGTCGTACCAGCTGAGAAATTTATACATCCAGTAGGATGGAACTAGAGGAATGTCGCCTTCAAAAAGGGGAAATTAGAAAAAGTGAAGCCTCAGTAGTCTGTTTGAGCTGTAAAGAAAGAGAAGTGTCTGTCATTTTTGATCAATCAAATTTTTATCGAATGAAAGTTCGGATATATTGTCGTTGGCCTCGTCCGTCCGTCCGTCCATCACAAATCCTTGAGACGCGCACTCCTCCTACATTTTTTTTATTTAGGGTTTTAGTTTTGTTATATAACTGTTGCATATATGCTCTAGATGCGCAATAAGCTTTCGGATTTTTGGTATTGGTGTTGGTGTAAACCAGGGGTCCCAAGATGTCCATTTTGACACATTTGGCATGCGACGCGAACTCCTCCTACATTTATGGATTTATGGTTTTAATTTTGGTCTAGAATTGTTGAATATGGTTTATAAATATACAATAAGCTTTCGGATTTTTTTATATTTATCTTGATGCAAACAAGAGGTCCCCAAAATGTCGATTTGACTACATGTGTAAGATCGCAAAATGTGGATTGTGACACATATGGCATGCGACGCAAACACCTACATTTTAAGATTTTTGGATTTAATTCTGTTGTAGAATTGTTACGTATAGTCTGGAGATGCGCAATTAGCTTTCAGAATTTTGATTGAGGTTCCAACTCTGATAATTTAATTTTCCTGAAAATGTGCATATAATCCTATATTTTGGCAAGTATTTGGAAAAATAAAAATTCTGACAACTTAGAATTCGATAATGTGATTCCCATTTTGGTAAATATCCTGAAAGGGTAAAAAAAATCTTATTTTTGTGTCGACTGCACCTAGTGCAGGTTCGACACATAGGGATCACTCTCCATCGTCTTGCGTCCGTCCGTCTATCTGTTTGTCTGGATGGTCCAAAATTTTTACCATTATCCGCAACTCCTCCTAAACCCCTGAGTACTTTTCAACGAAACTGCAGGAATGCTTCAGTATATATTGAAGATGTGCACCGTGCATTTAGTTTTTCTTCATTTATATTTTTTCAGATTTTGAAGCTATTTTTGGACTTTGCCATTTTAGCTTATTGGAGTCATAGGGTACAGTCCTTGTATCAGTAGCCGTTACTTTTTGACGGATTGAGAACTGGTATCTAAACTGCAAAAAAACAAGTCTGCGTTTTAAACTCGATCTTTGAAAATAACCAAAACAAATATTTTTGCAAATTTTATTCATCATATTCTTTTGAAGGAGTTTTCTTTTTTGCACAATGAATTTTGACATATTTAAGTCTTGCAAAGTTAGATTTTTAGTGTGCGGTTTAAACTCTGTCTATAAAAATGACCCAAACAATTGAAATATTTTTACAATTTCATCATATCCTTTTGAAGGAGTTTTTTATCCTTTTGAAGGAGTTTTATCCTTTGCAAAACACAATTTTAATGAATTTTAACATATTAAGGGCTTGGAAATTGAGATTTTAGTGTGCGGTTTAAGCTGTGTCTTTAAATATGACTAAAACAATTTAAATATTTGGAAAATTTAATTCATCATATCCTTTCGAAGGAGTTTTATACATATTCAAGGCTTGAAAAGTTAGATTTTTAGAGTGCGGTTTAAACTTTGTCTATAAAAATGACCAAAACAATTGAAATATTTTAAAAATTTTATTCCTCATATCCTTTCAAATGAGTTTTATCTTTTGCGAAACACAATTTTAATGAATTTTAACATATTTAAGGCTTGAAAGCTGAGATTTTTAGAGTGCCATTTAAACTCTGTCTATAAAAATGACCAAAACAATTGACATTTTTGAAAAATTTTATTCATAATATCCTTTCGAAGGAGTTTTATCCTTTGCAAAAAACTATTTTAATATACTACATGGTGTTAGGTTCCTCACTGTGTTGAAGACCGTACGGTGACCCCTAGATGTTTTGTTTTTGTCGTTTTAACCTGGATATGGGATGTTGTCTCCTTGACATTTACCCCCATTTCCTTTCTTTTTCATATTTAGCATATTCAAGGCTTGAAAAGTTAGTTTTTAGTGTGTCGTTTAAACTCTGTCTATAAAAATGACCAAATCAATTGAAATATTTTTAAAAATTTTATTCATTATATCCTTTTGAATGAGTTTTACTTTTTGGGAAACACAATTCCAATGAATTTTAACGTATTTTAGGCTTGAAAAGTTAGAGTTTTAGTGTGCAGTTTTAACTCTGTCTATAAAAATGACAAGAACAATTTAAATTTTTTGAAAATATTATTCATCATATCCTTTCGAAGGAGTTTTATCTTTTGCGAAACACAATTTTAATGAAATTTTAAAAATATTGAAGGCTTGTAAAGTTAGATTTTTAGTGTGCAGTTTAAACCCTGTCTATAAAAATGACCAAAACATTTGAAATTTTTGGAAAATTTTATTCATAATATCCTTTTGAAGGAGTTTTATCTTTTGCGAAACACACCTTAAATGAATTTAAAATGTTTAAAGGGAAAATTCACTAAATTTTAAACATTCTTTATAACACTTGAAACATATTGGCCAAGTTTTTTTTGTAAAAATTCGAAAGGATAGCAGAGAAAAACGATAATTTATTATTCTTTATCCTTCAAATGTTAGCCGAGTGACGTCAATCGGCTAGATCATCCACTTCGCTGTGTTATTTTAAAACATTATCATATCACTGTTGTTGTCGGTAATTAAAGCGCTCGTGTGACTTCACTAATTACCTAACAGCATAAGAAAAACAAAGACATGCATGCTGCCGTCCAAGTTGTACATTTTCTATCAATATTGAATGATTATAAAACAGAATCGGTTAAGGATGCATGTTTCAGCTTGCAAAATCAATCCATTGAAGAAATATCGAAAACGGAATCATTTTCCCAAAAAAAATAATAAAACTGAAATAGTTTATTTCTGCTTGTATCTTTTTATCATAAACACAGCCAAAATTAAACTATCATTTCCACACACACCAATCACTTGCCCATGTATCACAGGTGTAAAAGTCAATACTCTAATTAACACCAAATATGCAAACACGTGTAGCTTGTCAAAAAATTGCCTGTGTCATGCCCTAAAGGTAAAATTCGGAGTTTATGTGTTACGTTAATTATGCTAATTTGTAGAGTTAAGACCGGTGCATTGCATTTGCGCCAATTAGTATTTCATTTGCGCCAAAAAAATATTTCATTTGCGCCACAAACTGTACTTCATTTGCGCCAAATTAAAAACTTTACATTTGCGCCAAATACAGGTAAATAGTATAGAAATAAGTAAAAATACTTTAACATTTTATACTTTTTCAATTGTGTTTCCTTCTTCTGTTCGCCAGCATTACTTGCTCATCGGGGAAAGTTTGAAGTAAGATTTCGGGCAAAATATTTTACTTATACGCTTCTGTCTTTTTGTCCTTTGGATTTCGGCTCTTGACAGTTCTGTTCGTTAATTTTGTTATTACCCCCATTCGTAACAATGTACAATCAATCATCTTTAAAGATTCAGAGTACAAAAACTATTTATAAGAAAAAATGACACAACCAATGAACATAATGAGAAGCATTTAGTTTCAACATCCCCCGCTTAACCTGTTTGATTAAATAATATATTAAATATTTTCCAGTGATGTATTCAATATCAAAATATTAAATAGTACCGGTATATTAAATATTGCCTCCACTTCCTATTACCTGAAAATTTATCTGTGAAATTGTTACCTGAGAAATGGCGCAAATGAAATACAAGCTTGTGGCGCAAATGAAATACCCCACTTTTCAAAAACTGGCGCAAATGCAATGCGCCCGTTAAGACAATCAAAAAGCGGGCCTATTGAATTAACCACAGGGTAATTATTTCAATGCAAACATACAAAAATGTATCAATGATAATTAATGTGTTTTTAGGCAAATTAAATCAAATGTTTAATTATCATTATAATTTATTCAAATTGCGGATACATCGAGAAAAGGGTTACAAAAGGAATAAAAAACGGCAGATCATCGCAATATTTTGATTATGTCTTTAAACTCGTGCTGAGACGTCTCTGTCCCTGTGCAATGAAATAGATATAGTTTTACAGCGATAAAATAGTCTTTTTGACCTCGCAGCAAGTACTATACATTACATTGTATATACTGTCCATTCTCGCAGGTACGAACAAGCTGAAGTTTGAATCTGAATACACTGAGAATAATTTTGTCAAGTTGAAGAAGAGCAGCCACGCTAGTAAAAAAGAAAATCTTTAATAACTCACACCAGAATACGACAGATTGGTGCAAATGTTTCAAATGCGTGTCAATGCCATTACCGAGTGCATTTGCTGCCACGGGAAGTAAAAAATTGAAATTAAAGATTGCATTACGAACAACACTTAAAATGCATTTATTTGAAATATGTCTTTTCTTGAGTGATGTCTAATTACTACAATTCAAGTACCTAAATCTGTAAAATAGTGGTACATCTTATAAACGTCAGGAAATTTCAAGTTCACAAAATCAGACACATATAGAAAAACCAACAAAAAGAACTACCTGAAATGTGGTTGAAAAATTGTGCCGGTCAAACACGGAAATACATATCTAAAATATGAAAATTATAGGTTTTTGATACTTGCACCGTATATATGTTTAACCCTGGCTAGTGAAAAAATACATGTGTTTTGATGGGGAAAGCAAAAATTCCACAGGAAACAATCTGTTAGTATAGTTAAAATGGTTCATTAAGGTGTCGAAAGATACGTTTATTGGAAATACACAAAATGCTATGAAAATGGGAGATATAGAAAAAAATACTGTAATGTTATTTGTTTGAGATACAAGTTATATACCAATGATAGTATAGTAAGCACTGCACGCCATATTTAAATAGTATATGGGCTGAAGATGATTGGGATAGATTAACAAAATTGTGTGCCTTTTCTTGCAATATCCATGTTGTGGATAAACGTTGTCATATATATTCTTTTGCCCAGAATTCGTATGAATCTGAGGAGATAATTTCTGCTGTATACAATTTTCAAAAGGTAATTACATGTATGTTAATTGGGGTAATAAACAGGTATGCTGTCGGACGCCCAGGTATTTAAAGAACAATTTGTTTACCTGTACAATAATTTCTTAAGCAGCCTCTTCGGTCGAAAATAAATTATGTATACTATATCAAGGACTCATACGTCCTCGACTATATATGGTCAGGATTTCGCATTGCACCTTTTATTTAGATATTTTCAAACAATATGTTTTTAAATTCAATATTGGTTTAAGCTGGAACGAATATAATATCCCAGGTTTAAGATATAGATAAGTATTTAATACACTTTTGTCGCAAAAATGATTAAGTTAGACGACAGTATGCTTCACATCACATTAATAAAGAATGGACACGATGACAACTGCAGATCACCGTTATTTGGTATCTTTGGGGTGATTAGATATCTCTTGAAATCTATATCGAGATGACGACAAAATGGCGACCGGCAGATCGTAGTTAGTCACACTGAAATATCGATCTCATGGACTTATCCTTTGGAATAAAACATTAATATACACGTATACGTGCCCATTTATACAAAAGGAAAATAATATCAAATTTTAATTTTTTTGCGAATTTTCGATTTAAGGCTTGAAAAGTTAGATTTTTAGTCTGCGGTTTAAACTCTGTCTATAAAAATGACCAAACCAATTGAAATTTTTTGAAACTTTTATTCATCATATCCTTTCGAAGGAGTTTAATGCTTTGTAAAACACACTTTCAACAAATTTCAGCATATTTAAGTTTGAAAAGTTAGATGTTTAGTGTGGGGTTTAAACTCTGTCTATGAAAATGACAGAACAATTTAAATTTTTTGATACATTTAGTTTTTCACTAATTTTGATTTTGCCGATTTTCTTGCTATCTTTATCATTTTAGATCATTAGATTCTTAAGGGTATGCCTCCATTATCCGCAACTCCTCTTTGATCGCTTGATACCTTCAAACTAAAGTTGCAAGGATGCTTCAGTATATTTTGTAGATATGCACCAGGCATTTTGTTTGTCTTTAATTTTGCTTTTAATTTTTTCTGATTATCTGTGGACTTTGTCATTATATAACAAAACAGGAATTCTTTAAAATATATAGTGCAGGCGACATATGTGTTCCGGGATCACCCATGCATTTTTTTTTTAGAATTTTAGCTAGCAACCATACTTTTAGCATTTGTTTTGGTAAGGTCAATCATTTTCACCAATCAATTGGATTTCAAAAATATTTGAAAGCGTCAAAGACCTCTTATTTTTGAAATTCTACCTAGCAGCCATACTGTTAGGATTCGTTTCGATTAGGGCAATCATTTCACCGAATTGGATTCCCATAATAATTGAATCCAAATTTTGTAAATTTCCTGAAATTGTCAAAGATCACTCATATTTTTGAATTCTACATTGAAACCAAAGTTGGAAAATTTGCTGAAATTAGAAGAAATATTTTCACCGATTTGATTTCCGAAATTTTAATTCCAAGTTTGGTAAAATTCCTGAAAGTCTTAAAGACCACTAATTTTTTGGAATTCTGCATAACAACCATGTATTATTGAATTGCTTTTAGTCAGAATAGTGACTATCAGTAATTTGATTTCAAAAATTAAGAAAAATTAAGCCCGGATCTATAAATGTTGTCTGTGTCAAACAAGGAGTGCGGGGATCACTGCCGTTTCCGACAATAATTACTCTAGTTTCCGATATGAATGGTGAAGGAGAATCATCTTGTGTCTTTATTTTATTTCAGGAATTAACATATTTAATCCGTCTTAAGTTTTGATTCTGCAAAAAATAAGACCCTAATGGAAACAGACGATCTGGATAGACCTTATAAATGTGAAGTGTGCGGAAAAGGATTTAAGGCGAACAACACACTGCAGATACACATGAGAACTCACACTTGTGATACACCTTATAAATGTTAAGTGTGCATGAAAGGATTTACACAGAATTGTTACCTGAGGAGACACATGCAAACTCATACCGGTGATAAACCTTATAAATGTGAAGTGTGCATGAAAGGATTTACACAGAATTGTTACCTGAGGAGACACATGCAAACTCATACTGGTGATAAACCTTATAAATGTGAAGTGTGCATGAAGAGATTTACACAGAATGATGACCTAAGAAGACACATGCGAATTCATACTGGTGATAAACCTTATAAATGTGAAGTGTGTATGAAGAGATTTACACAAAATGGTGACCTAAGACGACACATGCGAAATCATACTGGTGATAAACCTTATAAATGTGAAGTGTGCATGAAAGAATTTACACAGAATTGTCATCTGAAGACACACATGATAACACACACCGGTGATAGACCTTATAAATGTGATATATGTAGTAAAGTTTTTAAACGCAGTTCTAATCGAAAGGCACACATGAAAATGCATACGGGTAAACAAATTTACAAATGTGATATATGTGGTAAAGGATTTACTTCGAATTATAATTTAAACAATCACATGAGAATACACACTGGTGATAAACCTTATAAATGTAAAATTTGTGATAAAGGATTTAGCCTGAACCAAGCCTTAGAAATACACATGAGAATACACAAAGGCGATAAACCTTATAAATGTGGACTGTGTCTGAGAGAATTCAGACATGATTATAACATAAAGCTACACATGNGTTGATTTCAACATGCGAGATTTTAATTTTAATTTTTTTATTTTGATTTTGGAAATTTAGGAGCGGCGAAATAATTTTTATATTTAAATTTTTATTTTGCCAATTTAGGAGCGGCGTTTCCAAAGAACTACTAATTAATTTGGTGTGGCCTAAACCAACATATTAAAATACACACTGGTAATGAACTTGATGAATGTGATTAAACTATATTTGATAATTTTTGCTTTGGCGTTGCAAAATATCCCCGGCACGGACCTAAGAATTTAACAAAGAGATCGTTCATGGAGATCAACAAGTGTTGCAGAAATAAACATTTTTCTGAATTAATATGCAGTTTTCTTTAAATTATCGTGCTTTTATGTTGCATGTTATTGATTTATGCAATTTATATTTTAAGAAATGTCGACAAACAATATTGCTATTTTTTTTTACAAAGTCCCCCACTACGATATGTCACGTGGTTCACCTGTTGCAAAACTGCTTGGCCGTAAAACCTAAATGGTGACGGCCCTATATTCCGAAGGTCCGATATTCTGAATGTCCGATAGTCCGAAAGTCTGATAGTCCGATGGTCGGATAGTCCGAAGGTCCGGTAGTCCGGAGGTCCGATAGTCCGGAGGTTCGATTGTCCGAAAATGTCACATATCGTAAAGAAATCGCTCAACCGGTGAAAAAAATATTGGAGATGTTGAAGAAGACTTGAAGAGATAAGTTGAACTCTGATGCGGATTTCGACGGAAATTAATGTAATGTGCAGCATGTACTGCGTGATTTGTTATTTATCTAAGACACCCCCCCCCCCCCCCATTCAAGATAAAAATAGAATGCGAAGCGACAACTCTTGCAAATATTAGCAGATTTTAGCATAGTTTTTGCAGCCGTGTAAATGCTCCAAAACTTTTCATTAAAACATAATTCTGTGGAGACCCACTGGATCAGTAAAAGAACAAATTGGTCACAACAGTCCTCGGATGGCCCCTTTAAAATTTGTCCGTCAGATTTCAGCACCAGATCCATATGATCCAAGGTGGGCGCACACGGTAGTGGCCATATTTGTCAGTACGAAATGAATTTTTGTAAAAGACCTTCCACACACTATTCCTTAAAAGGTCAAACTTCAGGGGAGATTTCCAAATACATGTGTTCTCCCGAAGGGTCAAATGTTAAACTATGCTGTGGGCTGACAGTCATTATTTCAACGGAGTGAAAAGGAATGAGCAATACTGGTAAAATTCCAATTTTCGACTTTAAAAATTTCGAAATTTAAACTTAAACTTAAAATTTCGATTTTTTTTTCAAACTGAATATTTCAATTTTCACCTCAAAATTTTGACATTTCTAAGCACAAAATGTTTATTTTTTTCATACCCGAAATTTCGATATTTTCAAACCCTAAATTTCGGACCCTTTATTATCAAACTTTTGACTTTTAAACCCCAAATTTGATTTTTAAAAAGTCGAAATTTTGGACTTATGAATCAGTCAAAATTGTTACAGTTATAATCTCACAATTTGGACTTAAAAGTAAAAAAAAAAAAACTTTGATGATTTTCGATTTTATAAAAATCAAATAATTTTACAACACTGAATTTTTGGACTTGTTTAAAGAGGAGAAATTTTAAGTTCAAGACAGTGGAAAATTTGAGTTTGAAAAAACAGACTGAATTTCGTGTTTAAAAAAAGTAGAAATTTCGAGTTTTCGAAAGTCAAAACTTTGACTTTTAAAGTCGAAATCTGGAGTTTGAAAATATCAAAATTTTGACTCAATTTTTTGAGCTGGAAAAAGTCGATAATTCAAGTTTGAAAAGTCGTAATTTTGAGTTTGATTTTTTTTTTCTATTCGACTATATCCGAGGTCTGGTATCAGGATTTACCAGACCACTTTTCAACACGTCACAGTATAGAAACGTGATTTCATAGAGTCTAAAAGGTCACGAAATTATGTTTTTGAAGTGTATTCTTTGTCACATGGGGTGGACATGTTTTTGACGTAGGGTGGATAAACAACAAGTGGTGAATCTAAGTACTAAACTCGGATATGGTCTATTAGCACATAAAACCGCATTAAACCGCGGTGCTCCCTGCATTTCAGTCAACTTATCTGCTATCTTTCTGCTGCCATTAGAATTTCGCGATTTCCACGTAGCCCTCTTACAGCATAAGTTGGGGATGTCTTATAGACAAATATATATATATAGACTTGGGGGTAAAATGTTCAACATGGTAAGATCTACCCTCCCTGCAATTTTAACGTAAATCTTATGACCCTTTTTGAGTAATTGTCCCTTTTCCGTTAAATTTGCAAGGATTAGATATTTTTTGTTTTTAAAAACTATAACAGATAGAGGTGAAGTTTATATTTTTAAAAATGTTCAGCGTATCTACCGACATGGCAATTTTGAAGAAAATATAAATGCCCCTGTAGGAGTTATTGTCCTTTATTAGTCATATTTTTCGTGATTTTATATATTTTGTCCTATATTTCAATAACAGGTCGAGATAGAGATAAAGTTTATTTGCAAAACTGTTCAGCATATCAAGATCTACCCGCATGGAAATTTTGAAGAAAAGCCAAGTACCCATATAGCAGTTATTGCCCTTTATTGGTCAAATTTTTCATGATTTTGTGCCTTTTGTCTTATATTTCTAAATGAATTTGAAAGAGAGAGAGAGAGGTCAAGTTTAAATTGCAAAATTTTTAAGATACCCACTTTGGAAGAAAATCTTAATACCAATATTGCAGTTAGTGCCTTTTATTGGTCAAATTTGTCGTAAATAAATATTTTTCGTGATTTTATATATTTGATCTTGTATTTCAAAAACAGTTTGAGATAGAGGTTAAGTTTAAATTAAAAAAAAAAAATTATTACTCAAGATCTACCCACATGCCCATTTGTAAGAAAATTTTGATACCCCTATAGGAGTTATTACCCATTATTGGTCATTTTTTTCTGGTCTTATATATCAAAAACAGTTTGAGATGGAGGCCAAGTTTAGATTGCAAAAATGTTCAGCATATCAAGATCTACCTCTATGCCAATTTTGAAGAAAAGCTATATAACCCTGTAGGAGTTATTGTCCATTATTGGTCAAATTTTTCATGATTTTCATGATTTTCGACATAAGTTGTCGAAATGCGCATATGCAGAATCTAAATTAACAGTTAACATCGGTATTTTGTTATTTATCCACATGCCCATTTTGATCGCATGAAGAAAATCTTGTTGCGCTTTTAGGAGTTATTGCGCTTCATTGGCCAATTTTTTCGTAATTTGATATATTTCGTTTTTATCAAAAACAGAGAGTTTAATTGCAAAAATGTTCAGCATATCAAGATCCACCGTCATGCCAATTTTGAAAAAAATCTAAATACCCATGTAAGAGTTATTGCCCGGTATAAGTGAAATTGTTAATTATTTTATACATTTCGTCTTGTATTCCAAAACAGTTTGAAATAGAGGTTAAGTTTAAATTGCCAAAATGTTCCGCATATTAAGATCTACTCACACATCAATTTTGAATTATTGTTTTTCCGAATTATCGGACAGGTTGGAAGCACTCTCCCCTTCTAGATATTGTATTCCAAACAAAAGGAAAAGTTATGTCGTCTCACTGGATGAAATCGTCGATTTACAAAGGTATGCAAATGTAATGGAAATGCCTTCAAAGGCCGAACTTTCGTATCATTTACATATGTTTACAAAAATTTAAGCAACCTTTGCTCTACAGTAAATGTTAGATTTATAACACCTTTATGCACATTGGGGCTCGAATAGAGGCCGCAAAATCTATGACATGTATACAATATCGTAAAAATAAGGAAAAGACGATCTTTCTTTATATTTCTTCATCCCCTTAAATATTTCACAAATGTTATTATTTAGATAGGATAGTAAACATTTACATGCATATAATATATTCACTTGTCATAAATGTTCATAAATATACATATTTTTGTGGTATATAAATATAAAGCAAACAAAAATATTTGTCGCGATCGTAAAGATCCCTGCTTCTAACCCTTTGCTTATCTAAGTAAATATACGTGTAAACTTAATCATTTGCATACGTTTGATACGATGCTTTTTGTCCGCATGCTGCTTTTTGTCCGTAAAATGGCGCTTTTTGTCCGCAACTTTGCTTTTTGTCCGCTTTGCATTTTGTTCACAAAATTTGCTTTTTGTCCGCAACTTTTGCTTTTTGTCCGTCGCTTTTTGTCTTCTTTGCTTTTTGTCCGCAAATTTGCCTTTTTGTCCGCAACTGTTGATTAAGACGTTACTCTGTCCTTATCTTTTTGGCACTATTGTTTGTTTAGTTTTGTCAGTTCCACACGCTGTTGATACCAAGAACCTATGGGCCCTAGTGCTGCTGATAAATTGCCGAATTAGCCATCCTACTCATTGAAATTGATTTCAGTATACCCTTTTTTCGAGTGTTGTAATCTAAGAAACATCATTTCAGTCTCTGTATTAAAAAAATCGTAAAAATTCCACGGGACCTTATGTTTCTTCCGCTCATTACTTTGTAATTATAATTTGTGGTTGCTAGGTAGAATTCAAATAGATTTTTGTGCAATTTACTACCGAACAGAATTCTTTATACTGAAAGGAATTATAATCTTATCGTTTCTAGTTAGAATTAAAA
>MJUU01046661.1:0-17217 GCA_002080025.1 Modiolus philippinarum | reverse complement strand
GATGTCCTTGTTACTGGATTTGGCTTCCTATTTCGATATTTTTGGAATCGAGTTCTTCTTTTTGGACTACTTTTGGATTAAACATATGTAGTTAATTTCCTTAACGTTGATTGGTCAAATAACACAAAACCGAGATTGCTGTGATTTTAGGTTCTGCATATACGCATTTCGACAAATTATGTCTCATCAGTGCAGATTAAAACAAAACATTTGGAAATCCATAGAGCTGATAGAGAACAAATAATCAATATGATCTAAATATGCCAAATTCAGCTAAGGACAGGGCTATGCAAGAGGGAGATACTCCTTAGGTTTTAATAAAAAATTCTTCAATTAAGATATTGCAAATTTTCAAATAAAATCGGTTTCGGGCCAGCACCGAAGTACTGGCTACTGGGTCGGTGAATACCCTCGGGGACTAACAGTCCACCAGCAGTGGCATCGTCAAAGTGGTAACAAATAACACAATACCGAGATTACTGTGAATTTAGGTTCTGCATATGCGCATTTCAAAGGACGTCACAGCCTGGCTGTATATATTCCATATTCCATTACTGCGAATGTCGGTGACAGCCATTACGTTTGTAGTAGTTTTCTTTTGTCACTATGTTAGTGACCTAATATGGTATACACCCGGTCAGTAAAATAAACGTTCTCGCCAAATTCAAATTTTATTGACTGTGTGTATACCATATGATTTCACCAACTGTCTGTAAAATTCCTTTGGCAGATTGGATTTTCCTGATTTCCGCTTTATCTTCATGCTAATATATCTAATAATTTATAACTAAATTAGAAATTACCACACATGACTGAAAAAGCACTGGTCAATTAAAAACACGCCAAAAGCCTGCGATGTGTTTTTGTCATACAAGAAAAGGGGCGAAAGACAGAAAATATTAATTGACAACAATGACATCTGACTTAGGGACTCGTCAACCTGATACTGCGCACAACAGAATGGTAATTTTGCACTAATAATATTTTATATGCTTAAGCATAGTAATGGAGAACACTACAAAATTATTCTAATATGACGTCCTTTAATCCCCTTGTGTCCATAACCGTAGTAAAATCCGCATATACTCGTGGGTATTGTCATGACAATCGACGGTACTTTTGATGACAATTTTTGCAGCGTCATAGAACAAAACGTCATACTTTGCAGGGTAAAATGGCTGTTTCACCTATGAATACAAGGACGAATTAATTTCTTCTGTAACCTGTAAGTGTTATAGTAGAATCGAAATAATTCACAGGAGCGTGAATATATGTGGATTTTTCCACGGTTTTGTCCTTTATGCCTAAATTTTCCCCATCGCATACGCTCTGGGTAAAATATTTGCCATTAAGGGCCAACCCGTCGTAAAATCGTCATATATTCACGATCCCGTGAATTATTTCTTAATTATAGAACGACTTATTTTAAATGAAAAGAAAAAGAGAAATTCTCTTCTGGAACGCATTCGTAGCGTCAGACATACAAAGCACGGAATACTTATCCAAGCTTTGTCTGCAATGCTCACAAAACGTGTAGCGTTTAAAACGCGTTTCAATAGCGTACTTGAACGAACATGACAAACCAGTTGTTTGGCATACATATAACATCGGTTAAACGTTTAGTTGACCCTTTATTTGAAATTCTTCATTTTCATGTCATTTTCAAAGGTAAAAATACCACCAAATATACTACAGATTTGCAGGAGCGATAGATCTCCAAATATTACAATCTTTTAAAAAAAAACCATGTCAGTCTGACGCTGAAATAAGCAGCGATAAACATTCCTATGGAATTTTCCATTGTTCTTTAGCAATTATAATATAATAAAACATTGGCTAATACGCAACAATTTAAATAGCTAAAAGGACGCTAGGTTTGCATAATCTACATGTTTAAAACAACGATTGCAAAGCGTGTATAACGTATCTCTGGCATAACGTGTGTATGACTTCTCAACAATACGTGGGCGAAAGTCTTGAAATTTTGTTCAAATTTTTC
This sequence comes from Modiolus philippinarum, assembly GCA_002080025.1. Classification (NCBI taxonomy): domain Eukaryota; kingdom Metazoa; phylum Mollusca; class Bivalvia; order Mytilida; family Modiolidae; genus Modiolus; species Modiolus philippinarum. The sequence goes on along the minus strand of MJUU01046661.1, from coordinate 15,218 downwards.
TTAACCAAGCCTTCAACAACTCATGCCAACATGTACTGACATGATTATAACGTTATAAGAACGTGCCGCTAGCTTTTACAACGCACACCAGCGTGTAAGAAAATATGCTTACACGTCGTGACGTAAGGGCCCTGTGCGTTATAAACTGACAGGAGTATAAACTAATCACAACGCAAAAATAATTACCTTTTGAGATCTCAATGTTTATTATCGGTAAAAAAAGTCTAATTTTTTGTGTTTAATCATAAAAAAAGATGTTATACAAATAGAATATACATACCATATGGTCGAACAAAGGTTATTCTTCCTCCTGAGTACATAGGATTTATCGCTCTGGTTTCAGAAACTTTGTTGTAATAACAGCAAGCAACGACAATACTGACGACAATGGCTACAAATGTTAATGAACCAAGAACTATACCCGCAATGGCTCCACCAGACCTGTTAATCTATTATTAATATGTCATCCTGGTAGACTTAAATTATAAGCCATGTTTTTGTACATATATGTTGATATAAATGAAACAGTTTAATTGTGTACATCAAATGCTTATACCTTTCGTACAGATTTCAATACGTAACATAAAATTTTCAATACTTTTTAATTCATTATTTTTAACAAGATTTTGATATATCATTTAAAGGTTCAAATACGCCTCTCACTTATTTTGCAGACATGGGTTAAGTAAAAGAGGAATCAGTGCTATTTTAACTAAAACCTTAATGATTTTCATTTTCACAACATGTCGTTTTTTCACCTTTTTCAGTATACGTACATTTAATCTCTTATAACGCGCTCTTGATTTATCGGAGCATACTAGTCCTATGCTACCATGTCCCTGTTCCAGAGAATTCTGGGAACGAACAGTGTAGTATTAAGAGACATTAACTATGCCATATAACCTGGGCATGTGGTATTAATAACTATTTGTCGATATTAATATGCTAACTTACAGGTTTTCTTCATCGTCACAGTATTGATATCCAAAATACCCTTTACATGATCCAGAACAGTAAAAATGATATACGTAGTAGTGATAATACCGGTAGTGATAATAGTAATAATTATAGTAGCTTGTACACACTTCCGCTACTACTTGTCCTGAAAAATAGTTGACAAATAAGTTTCCTAAATTAGCACCAGAAATATCTATACGGTCTTACTAAAACGAAGACGTTCATTTACTGATATTATCTTAGTTTGGAATTACAAAATTTAACCTAATGAGCTTCAAACCATGTTTAGACCTTCTTTTATAATTGTAACAGAAACAGCTAAATTGTTAACCGTCTTCTTGTAATTTTTTGTATTTATCCTTTCAGGTCTTTGTTTATTATAGTTCTACTGTCGAAATGGTTAAACTTTAAAAGTTCGAGCTGTAGCCAGTTTCTATCCCGTCGTGGGCCTCTACAATCTTTACTGTGAAATCACCGGAAATGAAAGTAACATTGTATGGAAATCAACAAGAACAAAGCTTTCATAGTTGATTCAAGACCAATAAACAACCTATGCTTCGACAAAATACCCTTTACATTAATTTAGACACAGAATAAGTGTATTTAAGGTGTCTGCAGGGTATTAATTTCCTATTATAGAATTTTGTAAAATTTTCTGTGTAGAAACATAATTGTACTATTGTTCAAAATATAGAATAAAATTTGGGGGTCACCGTGCATTTAAGCGCAAAAACTGAAATTGAAAATTTCAGAATTTTACAAAGAAATGTTAGGGAAAATGGTTATATGAGAGGATAGCTTGAAAAATTTATTATAGATTTTGTTCATACTTTGCATGTGTTTTGAAATCATTATATAGTTTACATATAGAAAATAAGAATAAGGGGTCACCGTTGAAATAAGAGAGATAAATTGCAAAATGTTAATTTCTCTAGTGATATCTATGTTAAATTCTTTTATTAAATTATCTCCCTTGTAAAATTTCTGTGTTCTGTAAATTCAGCTTTAAATTTTAAGCTTGTGTGTTTTAGTTCACCTTTTTGTAATGAAAATATTGTAAAAGTGATAAGAAATAATAATTTTAAATACCTTGGAATTTTCTTTACATTTCAAGTAACTATTTTGTTAGATTTCTTAATGAATGAAACCTAAATGAACAATTATAAGACAAAAATGGCGGAATAATACCACTGAGACACCTTAAGTGAATTTTATTATTTGAAGGTAAGTTCGTGACCTTTTCAATATCCAATGAAATCGCGAGATCAATTTTTGCACATGTTGGAGAACACTTAGTTTTCCTATGGAATGAAATTGACGAGAACAGCATAAGAATAAGAGAAACAGATTTAACAAAATATAGCATGTGATAAATGACTTGTCTATACTCTCGATAGTTCAATATTTAAAAATGTAAAACGCTTGGCAAGCCTCTCATTTAAAAATTTGAAAATCTAATCATCCCTCATGTAGAACTGTCGTTTTCTCACTCGATGCAGTTGTGAAATATTTAATTCTCGATTAAATGAATATAAGATTGTCATCGGTGAAAATAAATGATTTCCTTTCACTGTAGGAAGTGACTTCACAATATCTAGCAAATGTCGTAGCCAACTAATCAACTGGCACATTGAAACGAAATGAAAATAAAAATCTGCATCTATCGTATTGGATTTAAAAAGCTAAAAGTATGCAATAAAAATCATCGACCGTAATGAAAATCGACAAAAATGTCACTAATGCCGGCCAACGCGATGGATTTAACTTGTTACGGAACAAGTTCCGCAACTCGTTTAATCTTTCTGCGTTGACATTCACTACGATCGATTATCTATACGATAATTACAGGGTCTGTTAACTATCTACTTTTAACTGCTTTGTCCCAATGGCAAGTCTACACCATGATATTTAAATACATTTCTTGAAAGATGCTAAGCATGGTGCCCTGTATATTTTGGTAGTGTTCTAATATGACGTGCTCCGAGACAACTAGATGTGAAAAAAGTGATAAGTTTTTCAGCAACACGCGACAAAAACGACGTCACATATGGCATATATAATGTACAGAGGAGAACAGACTTGGAATAACCATTGCTATTGCTGTGGTAGTTTCTATTGCAGCAGCTGAATTATTTTTGTAATTATCTTAATTTTCTAAGATAAATATAAAGACACCTTTATAAGAAATCGGCACAATCGAACAGGCCTTCTTGGTATGTGCTACATGGTGATTACCTTTGTCGGAAACATTACACCTTAAGTATTTGTTAATGCTGGGTATACTGTTTTTGTCAAAAATGAACTTAGATAAAAATATATATAATAAACAGGAGGCCAAGGTATGTAGGATCTGGACAAAAGGTGAGAAAAAGCAATTAAAATTTTTCGGAACTCAAAGACACACCATGAGTACGACAAAACAAAAGAAAAATAAAGGTACATACATATACAAAGATGAAAAACACGGACCCAATAAAAAGCCATTGGGTGAGATCAGATGCACCGGTAGAGTAAGCATATCTTGCTTCCTATAAGACACCCGCCATGTTGAACATGTCAACTCAAGTAGTAAAGTCAAATCCGTCAGAGGAAAAACAAACTTTAGCTAAAAAGAGAAAAATATGTTGTCGTCTGGAAAACAGATATCCCATAGACCGTAAAACTTCTATAAAACTTCTAAAAAAGTTATGAGTAACATACCCTTGCTAAGTAGACTATTTGTAACCAACCGAGCTTTTCCAAGATAGTCAATGTATCGACCACAGTCCCTTGAGTAGTGATTGAGTTGGAAGATACAAAACTCAATTTGCTGGCGCCATTGGAATTTTGCAACAAAGAATAAGGGGAAGTTGACCATTGGAAAAGTGAAGTCATCGCATTTGTGATACAACCTAGTTTGTAGTGTACCTCTGTTGTCAGTTTCAAGATGATAGTAAAGAAACGAGGCCGGTGTGGAAGTATCTGTAGTATTCTTGATTTCGAGCTCTTTTGGATAGATAAAATGCAGAACATCACGAAAGGGAGGGTTGTTTTGTGATTTAATATCATCGTTATAAGGACTGGGCCCTTCGAGTCCAGAAACGAGAAAGAGGTGCACCGTTTGTTCCCACTGGACTTCCGTAGGCTGTTGAAAACAATGCCTTTACACTGGACAAATATAAATCATAGTCGATCAGTTTTTTGTGTGTTTTTTATGTGATCTTGAGTTGCATTTCACAATGTATACTTTTTCTGTGCTTATAACAATTTACCGCCGTTCTTACGGGAGAAACATTTATGAATAAAATCTCTCAGCCGAGATTTCAGTTGTTCATGATGAATGATAGAATAAAGTGTGTAGAAGTCAAAGGTTTATGATCTCAATTTTATGATGTCCAGCAGATCTTTAGAGGTTTTCAATATCCGCATTTCATTTATATCACTTCTTGAAAAGCTAGTATCATAATATTTTTGAAGGCCCTCTTTTATGGCTGTCAAAATGAATGTTAAAAAAATAGGTTTTGTAGAAATTTTGCAGTTCCGGCCATGTACCGTTGTAATATGGGCAATTGTGTAATTTTGGTACCAATACAAGATTGGGAGATCAGTGTCATCGTCGTTGGTCAATTCATGTTAAAATAAGTTATAAATTTTCGATATACAAAAACTAAATTAATGGTGACTTCGGTATTTTGTTATTTATTACTTTATTCGATGCCGCTGCTGGTGGACTGCAAGTCCCCGAGCATATTCACCAACCCAGTAGTCAGTACTTCGGTGTTGGACCGAAAACAGATTTTATTTGAAAACTTGCAATATCTTAATTTACAAAACTTTGTTCAACACTAAGGAGTATCTCTTTCTCGCATATCCCCGTCCTTGGCTGATTTTGGCTTTACTTCTTAGATTCTATTGGTATTTTTTTTTCTCTATCACCTTTTACACATATTATGGTATATGGATTTCCAAATGTTTTGATTTGATCTGCACTGGAGAGACATAAGTTGTTGCAATGCGCATATGCAGAAACTTAATTAATGGTTACTTCGGTATTTTGTTATTTATTACCACTGGGCCGATGCCGCTGCTGGTGGACTGTTAGTCGCCGAGGATATTCAAGAACCCAGTAAAAAGTACTTCGGTTCTGGCCTAAAATCCGAATTAATTTGAAAACATGCAATATCTAAATTTAACATTTTGTTCAAATCTAGACATGCTTTTGATACTTAAATTTTAATTTTACATATATAAGAGGTCCACTGGGTCTTAAATGGCGAAAGAAGTGTTCTATGAAACACACATCACTTTTTTTTTAAATAACAATATACAGAAGTTACTGATTATTTAGGTTCTGCATATGAGCATTTCAACAACTTATGTCGCATCAGTGCAGATCAAATCAAAACATTAAAAAAATATATCAAAATATTCATGTAAAAGCTAATACAGAACAAATTACCAAAAGGATCTAAATAGTAAAGTCAAAATCAGCTAAGGACAGAGCTATGCGAGAGGGAGATACTTCTTAGTTTTGAACAAAATTTTGTTGAACTTAGATACATGTATTGTATGTTTCCAAATGAAATCGGATTTCGGACCAACACCGAAGTACTAACTACATTGTACTGAATTGGTGAATACCCCCGGGGACTAACAGTCAACCAGCAGAGGCATCTGCCGAGTGGAAATAAATAACAGAATACCGAAGGAAGTTACTGTTCATTTAGGCTCTGCATAGGCGCATTTCGACAACTTATGTCTCATCAGTGTCAAATCAATACATTTGGAAATCAATATACCTAAATATTCATGGGAAAACTTATACAGAACAAATTACCAATTTTAAAATTACCAAATTTAGAAATAGGAATTCAATAAGAGATTTTGAGATCAACATATTAAATTAAAAAATCTATATCAAAAGAGGGTCCATCAACAATATTTCTGTTTCACTCCTCCAAATACTTTTGGCATTACAAAGAGAATTTCGTAACACTGAATTTTAAAATGGTTGACTCGCATTAACTGCAGCAAAAAATACACAAAAATTACTTAACATCGTATTAAAAGTACACTTCAAGATATGTATAAACATTGCAAAAATATTCTTACCAAAACTCATCAAAAACAAAATTATTTGAGTGATTTTCTCCATTATCTCCAATTAAATTGTAGAAATTAAGGAATTCTTTGACTAAATGTCAATGTTTTGAGTGCTCGCATACCCATACTGTATTAAATTAAAGAACATAACAGTAAAATGCATAACAATGAAATTAAAATGGTTTAAATTTCGACATGTGACCGTCGGTACATTGTTCTAAAGAAACGTGTTAGAATTTTTGAGAAGCAGACAGAAGCTTTATTATTTGTTCATCATTACTAGTCAAATAACTTATATATTGTTCTGGGCAATAATAAATGAAAATAGTGGCAATGATACATGTAAATAGTGCTTAGGCTTGAAAAAAAGGAAAACAAATATACAAAAAAAAATGTGTTCGCAGAGCGAAACACAAAATGTGAACTTCCATCTAGGATAATTGTGTATATGATGCCCCTTTTATTGGGCAAGCATTACCCAATGTATTGTTGAAAACAACACTTTGCTTGAATTGGAAAATACTTTTTTTATTCAGATTCAAAGATTTTTGTATAGTATCCCGTGCAACGGTAGCTATTGCATAAGAATTTGATTTTCTATGACTTGCATTTCATGGAGCTGTTGATTAAAGTCTATGAGATAAAACAAAAAACGTTTCCAAAATGTCATTGTCTCTTACAATAACTATAAAAAACGTGCTTTTTGAGCCCCAAATGCATACCCTAAATAGACCCTCCTTCGAAAAGATTTCATGTTAACACATTAAGATATAAGGGGTCACACGCTCCAAATATCTTATACATTTCATATGTGATTATTTTCATCATGAGGTTTATGTATATAGAACATTTGAACAAAACATCAAGTACAAAGAAGTCGTCTGGAAATACCGGTAATAAGGTGCCTCCATCTCGTATTCTTTACTTGTGTTTTATTTGCGCTACCATTTCTGACATTCAGAGTAAACGAAAATTCATCAACCAATAGGAAAGGTTCAATCATGTTTTCCGCGGTGTAATGCTTGAATCGTCATGGTTAAAATGTATTTCAGTATAAAAAAAATCATCTCTTTGAAAGAAAGCATTTCGATTGAGAGACATTATGACAGACGTAAAAAAATCAAGTTCCAACTGTTTGTTTGGAGACTCAATATTTGAAGATACACAACAAAATTTCGTTTGGGAGAATTAATTAAACTCAAGTATCTAACCTAATGAATGTCTAAGTACGACGTGGAATAAACGTTTTGGACGATTTGGACTACAAATTATTGATGTTTACATTAGACTATTAAAGTAGTAATAATTATCTTCGCTTGCGTACAACTAATTGTGAATTAAATTGGCAGCATGCCATGAGAAACCCCTATAGTATTGGAACCTCCGGACTTATTTTGATCGTCCAATGCACAACCAGTATTAAACTGTTCCCGGATCCACTTAACTGGAGGTGGTAACTAGTACAGGATCTTCGATAGTACGGTCACAGGGTTCATATATTGCTCCTTGTTGTTCTGCTCACACGTCCGGGTCAATTGCAATCATTCTTATTTACAGGTAAAGATAATTTAAGACGAGCTTTGGATTCGTTTTCTTTATAATTAATGTTTTAAAGATACTCATGACTTTGCTATTTTTTATGAGCCTCTAGTGTTGGAAAGTAGCTCTGTTTACTTGTATATTCACCTAGAACCCTTTTGTTACTCTAGCTATTACTTGAAGATATAATGTGTGTAGTGTTCTATTTTAAACACTACCTTTCTACGACCGTAAGCTTTGCATTAGTTTGAAATGAATGACCAAAGCATCTTTAAATATGTTGAAAGAGAAGACAATAGCAATCCCTTTGTTATTTGTTCGTTATTTCTTACGACCAAGCCAAACCCCTAAGTCTTGCTTCTTCTATTACCACTTAAACCTTACTAATGATGCTAGTGGTGGTGTTAGGGGTATAGGATATAACTGTTAGTAAACATTCAAATAATGTAAGATTACAATTTCATGTCGCCTAATTCTAAATATCCTTTTAGCTCACTTTGCCCAATGAGTTACATGTACGTGTGCTTTACATCTATTGGCATCGGCGTCGATGTCGGCGACAGTGGCGTACACCATCTTCTCAAAATCACCGGACAAATATAACCAAACTTGACAGACACAGTCATTAAAATGCTGTAATAAGCAATTTTATAATTCTGGTGCTGAAATGAAATTCAAGATGACCACTAAGCCAGTTTTAGTTTTAACATTAAACGCTATGGGAAAAAAGCATGAAAACTGCTGTAGCTGGGGAAAAAGTTTTACAGATCAAGTTAATTTTAATTAGGAATTGTGAAATTGTTTGATTCGAATGAATATATCCAAAATTGCTGCTTTCAAAGATATGTTGCGTTTTCTCTATGGGTAAATTGTAAAAGCAAAAGGGCCTGTGGTCGATACAGCGACTTCCTTAATAGAGCCCTGTCGCTCACTAATAGGCTCCTTAAAAAAGAGGTATGCTACTCAAATCTTGAAGTAATCGCTCCAGACGTTTTACGGTCGACGTCAACATCTTGTGGACCGCTTTAGGTTATCTGTTTCCCAGATGACAACAGATCTTTCCCTTTAAAAGCTTAATTGTTGTTTCCTCTACTGGATTTTACCTCACTACCGGATTTGACATATTCAACACGGCGGGTGTCCTATAAGAAGCAGGAGATGCTTACTCTACCGGTACACCTGATCTCACCCATGTTTTTTGTTTTGTCTGTGTTGTTCATCTTCGTGTGTGTGTGTGTGTGTGTGTGTGTGTGTGTCTTCATTTTTCTTTTCTATACCGTACTCATGTCGTATCTCTGTTTATCTGTTGTTTCCGATATTGCCATTGCCATTGGATTATTTGTTTTGAATTGACGGTCCGATTCTCTTTTACTTGTAAATTGTACCTAAAAATAGCTATAACTCAGACATATTTCATTTCTTCGTGGTTAGAATATTTATTATATTTTGATGGGGTGTTGTCCGGTGTGCTATTAAGGAAATTTTCTTTCTGGAGTGTGTTGAAAGATTTCATGTCAAATATAATACTTTACCATTTTATTTGTCCTATTTGGCTTTGTTAACACTGCCGGTCCATATAACAGTATATGGACCGGCAGCTAAGTCCATATAATATATTGTGACGTCACAATTATTTTTTCTACTTTTCAGATTACAGTGTGAAGGTGTTTAATTTTAATTAACAAAAATAAATTGTACAGTCTTTTAAACATTATTTGTTGCATTTTGAATGGATTATCACAAGTAATTTATTTATTCCATTTTAAGATACCTCGGAATTTTTTTCGAGTGAAATAATAGAAGGAACAAAAGAATAAAACTGGTATACATTTCTGGAATTAAAGTATAATATATCAAATAGTTCATATCATTTCGGGCCAAATGGCAGTTTATGGGACTTGTGGTCACCCCAAAAATACAATATGGACCTCGGCTTCGCTTCGGTCCATATACTATTTTTGGGGTAACCACTCGGTCCATAAACTGCCATTTGTCCCTCATTGTCATGAACTATTTGATAAATGTGTCCTTCATAAGATAAATATGTCCGTAAATGAACATTTTTCAAAAAAATAAATGCTTTTATCTTGAATCTGATTTGGATGTATTTTTGAAATGGTTTCCGAGCTACAAAAAGGGTTAAAAGGGCAGAAATTGCATTTTTTAAAAATATGCAAATCTTTATTTTGCTTTGGATTTTAAAGGAGTTTGCTTCTTCATATTGTTAAAACATTCAATCTGTAAAGGTCCAACCAAGGACGACAAAACGAAAAGACAATTTTAGGTCGCTAATTAGCGGGTTACATTTTGTCGTCTTTTCGCCTCGCAAATTATCGTCTTTTCGCCCCGCTAATTATCGTCTTTTCGCCCCGCTAATTATCGTCTTTTGGCCCCGTTAATTTGCGTCTTTTCGCCCCGAAAAGACGAAAAGACGGCAGAACGAAAAGACGAAAATCATCATATATCGAAACGAAGAAGGGTAAAATAATAGTTAGCAGACAATACGTGGCGCTACACGTTTTTTACAAATAAAATGTTTTGTAAAATACGACAATTAGTTCAATATGCACTTCAGCATAAAAACTCTCTTTTTTCAAAATGAGAAAAAAAACAAATTTTGTCCTTTTAGTGTGCCAATTTATTTCCAAGGTGATCTAGAACCACAAATTCAAAACAAACAAAAGTGACTATACAGTGTTTTGAACAACCAGACAAACACTTTTAATTCTCCAAAATGTTGAAAATAAAAAGATAATGAATAGTTCTAATTAAAATTAATTATTAAGAATCTTCTGCTGGATACCACAGTCAATATTATCCATTGAAGAGTTGTCCCACCATAACGGGTGCCCATGTCGGACGGATAAATAAACACATAGACAATACAACATAACAATAGATGTCACTTGAAAAAACCATGTACTTACAGTGGAGCGTCAATCGCAACAAATGCAATACTTCACACTCCATGGATATTGAAATAGATATTGTTGGACCTAAATTTTAAGTTTCCAATATAATTCCAAATTGATAGTTTTAAATGCCTTGGCTCGAACTGTTTTCAACAGTGTCGGCGCTATAGAAGTTCGACCGTACAAATGACGTTTTGTTCCTTTGTGTTATTTCTATTGTTGTGGTTCATGACTTGCTGGGTCGATGCCTCTGCTGGTGGACTGCAGAAACAAAATTCACAGTAACTTCGGTATTTAGTTATTTGCTCTGATGATACTTTTGATTAATAGAAATTAATAATAAACAATTTAGTCGAATAAAACATATTTTCATTGATTTCATCATTTGCTAAATATATTTTCATTAATTTCATCATTTGGTAAACATATTTTCATCAATTTCATCATTTGAGATAATTTAGTAAATTATGTAAAATTTGTACAAGGTGTAAGTGATTATTGGGCCAATTTTGTATAAATTATAATTTGTATAACTTTGTACAAACTGAAAATGCAAATTATAATTTTTACAAAATAACAACTTGTACACAACATATATATCAAATTTATCCGAATATGTATAAATTGACGATGGGACAACAACCTTAAAAATTTTAATATGTAAAAAGTTGATTATATTTTATTAATATTTCGTGGTGTCTATTAACTGTGACAGTCCTATCAGGAAGTATTCTTACACAAAGCAATCGTTAAAGCTATTGATCTTTAATCGTCACTGAACTTATCAATTATTTTACCTTAATTGTTAAGTGTCAACAAAGGTATATACTTCTTAAATCATTAGGACGTGACTTTATTCAATATGAGATTTTTACGGGCCGCACTTTTCTCACTTTTTAACCGGATGACTCCCCCTTAACCGGACATATAACATTGTAATATGTTATAGTTAAAGTATGTTTCAGAGTAATTAATTGAATTAAAGTGCTTCGTAAGAAAAGAGGTGGTCAAGATGCTTATATGTTAGCATGTATGTGAATGAATATGCATAAAAATAAACGAGGTAAATAATTCGGGGTAAGTAAATAATTTGAGGTAAATTATCAGTTGAAGTGCTTCGAAATTGAGAGAATCAATGGAAAGACAAAAGAAAGATGGAATAGTCCAAGGCATTTACAAGAATTGAAGTGTCTTGAATAACAAAAGAAATCCTCATAACAGGTCTTTAAGTCTTATGATAACTTGATACCAAAGTTTTTGTAAATGTAATCACTTCAGATGACCTAAATGTATGTATACAAGTACATAAGATAAAGGTATGTGAATGTACCTCCTGATGCGATTAAAGCAAATAACATTTTCTTTTTTGCAAAAACGTGATCATGAAAAAGGTAAAAAGAGCGAAAAACAGAAGACGTTATTAATCGTTATTTTTAAAAAGGATATTGCCTAACAATCATTAGAAACAAGCAGGAATTATCACCGAGCTTTTGACAAATATTTGATGAGCGTCAAATGAGTTACACATGCAATATTGCAATGCATATATATACTGTATATGTAGTTGTCTAAAAACAGCAACCTAAACAACCTTGTTAGACGTATATATACATATACATACTGTATATGTATATATACGTCTGAAAATCAGCCCAACATTGTTAGATCTGCACATTGGTAGTTCCCACTTCGGGAATTCGAACCATTACTGTTGTGATATGTATGGCAACACCGTCTGCACTACGTCCAGCGCCCGATATATAAAATATAGCTTTTGGTAACCGGGTGATACCTTCTCGTAGGTTAATCCAGGGGGTAACGCAGTACATGATGCATAGGTGTTCAATGCAGATCAGCTGTTTTCAGAGCAGAGAGGATTAAATGTCTTTCGACAAGGAATGCCGTTACACAAAGTTATAGTTTTTATATAGTTGTTTGAAGTATGTGACAACTCTATACTATACCTGTCCAATGGATAATATCATGCGACATTATACTGTGCTTTATGAATTATTTTATATTTACGTCTGAAAATCAGCCCAACATTGTTAGATCTGCACATTGGTAGTTCCCGCTAAGGGATTCGAACCATCACTGTTGTGACATCTATGGTAGCACCGGTAGCACCGCCTGCACCATATCCTGCGCCCTAGACTACGCGGCTACCTAGGCTATATAAAATATAGCCTTCGGTAACCGGGTGATAACTCCTCTAAGTTTAATCTAGGGTTGTTACGCAGTACATGATGTATAGGTGCTCAATGCAGATCAGCTGTGTGCATAGCAGAGAGGATTCAATGTCTTTTGACAAGGAATGTCGCCACACAAAGTTATAATCTTTATTTAATTGTTTGAAGTATGTGACAACTCTTCGTACTATACCTGTCCAATGGATAATATAGTGCGACATTATACAGTGCTTGGTGAATAATTTTATATTCTTATTATGTATTTAAAGTTTAATATATTTTTATTTAAATCAAAATAGAAATAAGAATTTACAAAGGAATAGAGCACAAAATTGCATAAATCAAAATCCAAAGGAATAAACGAGAACTTCAGAAGACGAAAGACCAAAGACACTGCATACCCAAAAACACACGAAGACCACAATAACAACAATAAAAACTAAAGCACTAACAAAGTGAATCTAGAAATAAATAGAGAGAGATAGGTACTCCGAAAGGTTAAGCATGTCCTGTCCTATATAACGTGCCCGTCACACGGATATATGTGGTTTTGAAGAAATTGTTTTGATAGTTGATGGGGGTTAATGGCATAAATCAATTGTAAATGTTAAAAAATGGATAACAGGAAACACCTACAATGGCTGAAAATTATAATTACATGCAACAATCTGCAAGGGAACTACACAAAAAACACGTTTAAGACGAGAAACAAATGTAGACGACGATGGGAACTCGGGACATCCGGACTTGGTTCCAGCGGTAGCCAGCGGTAGGGTTAAACCGGTTTATGGGTACCCAAACCTCCCCTTTATCTGTCCTGTTTCCCTATAGTATAAAAACATACGAACAAAACCCAATACAGGTAGACTGCTAACTACTAAATCCGTTTTACGTGAATCAGTATTTTTCCATTTGAACTTAAGAATGTTGAAAGTGAGGCTTGTGCCCTGCGGTTATTATTTCGTTCTTATTTTCTGTACTGGTGCCACTAGTTGGTTGATAGTCTGGAGGAGGAGCAAAAAAGTATATTATCATCTAGAAATGCTGATCCTTGCCAATAATAACATTCTCCTCTTGTTATGTGTTCTGAAAAAGTTTATAAATTATAGTAATGCTTATTATACATAGTAATAAAATAATATTCAGGCATTTTTATAAACTTGTTTTGAGATTCACTTTCCACAATTTTTTATTTTAATATTTGTGCTTTGTGCTTATATAAATTTTACACTTTAAGTCTTGAGACTATAACATTTTACAGTACGGACGCATAAACTTATTTTAGTGTGTGCTTGCGTATTAGCCGTGGTCAGGGACTTGCTCCCGGTCTAGAAAAAAAAAATTACTATCCAACATGAATCTCGGAGAAAAAAACACAAGGGAAATCCTATGTCCGGTACCCCGCTCGCTTCGTTTAAATTTTTTCTAAATAAAACAAACAAAACCTACCTTCATACCTTTTACGTTCTCTTCCTGAATAGTTTTCCGAACAGAAAACACAGTGTTTACCTCATGATAGCTCTGCTTCATTCCTATATCTCGATTTGTTTACTCATATTTCATGATAAGGACAATTCATGGATCTCAATGTGAAACTACAATGACCTTCACATTCTAAAATTAAATCCTTCACGCGGAAGCTTTCGGGACCTTTTCATTCCGTTGAAGATAACGCCGATACAGTAATAAAAGCGGGATAGAACGATTTTCTTCCTAAGTCGATATGTGAAATTGTGATTGTGACCATTTTCGGCTAATCGCAATGCTTTTGCCTGTTCTTCATCTATTTCAACCTTTCAATCAATCTGTTTGCTAAAAATAAATATATCGCGGGAAAATAGCATTCGATACATAGGCATATTACGTCGACCGAATGAAAAGGTCCCGAGAGCTTCCGCGTGAAGGATTTAAATTTAGAATGTGAAGGTCATTGTAGTTTCACATTGTGATCCATGAATTGTCCTTATCATGAAATATGAGTAAACAAATCGAGATATAGGAATGAAGCAGAGCTATCATGAGGTAAACACTGTGTTTTCTGTTCGGAAAACTATTCAGGAAGAGAACGTAAAAGGTATGAAGGTAGGTTTTGTTTGTTTTATTTAGAAAAAATTTAAACGAAGCGAGCGGGGTACCGGACATAGGATTTCCCTTGTGTTTTTTTCTCCGAGATTCATGTTGGATAGTATTTTTTTTTTCTAGACCGGGAGCAAGTCCCTGTGGTCTTTATGATGTAACCTTTTTGTTTAATTTCTAGCTAACAAAATGTGAGTAAAAACTTCAAATGTCATTTTTCATGTCATAACAACTAAACTAACAAAAAGTTTTCCTGGTTCATTCTTCTATTTCAAACAAAATTGGGTCAATTGAAACTACTTTTTTGCTTAACTTCGATACTACTGTTGATATTGTTGCTGATATATTGTTTTCGCATCCCATCTTATGTGATGCAGTAATTTTGATTCATTTTTATTTGAAATGAAAGAATAAGCTATGTGTCATTTTAGTACTCAATTTTCATTTATTTTATTGATTTACT
>MJUU01046658.1:64890-87373 GCA_002080025.1 Modiolus philippinarum | reverse complement strand
CATTTATATATATATATATATATATATATATATATATGAAGGAATGCTGTTCCATTGTCCGTTTATAAATAGGCGTTTGCTTTTTCGGAAAAAGAATTATTTTTATCTAAAAAAAAACAACACTTTTACAGTAATCTTAGTAATCTTTAGTAAAATTATCTTCTCAAAAGTAATATCCGTCTATACGAATTTTTTACATATAATATTGGCAAACGGTATTTGTGTTCAATTCAAAATTATCTGAATAAGGAATCAATGTGAAAACGTGACGTTAGGCATTGTAACGTCGCCGTAAAATCTAACGTTTGGTAATTTTTTACGTCTCTTGCAAAAGTTTGAGATTAAATACAGAAAAAGATGCTCCATGACATATGGTTTTCTATACATCAATGGATTCGCAATTACTTTCTCTTCCTTGTGTTAGTTTTTGGACAATATGCATTTGCTGCAATAGTAAATATATTGAAAAACGTAAAATTTTAAGGTGTGAAATTGCCATTTTTAAGTTATTTCTTTGTAAAAGTGGATCCCAAAAATCGCGTTTTCAATGTCAAATATCTTTCTTAAGTGATCCATGACCCTTTTTAAAAGTTAATATTCCGATGTAAGTCATTTAGATCTACTTATTTGCAAATTTTCACTGGAAAGTAAGACATTGTCATTTAGTAACGTCTCCCCATAAGGTGTAAACTTCGTTTTATTTTAATTTTTTGGTGGTATATGTAGACTTGTGATTTATTTGTCCTTGTTGTTTTATTTGTGTAATATCTATGTATCCCTGTTTTGAGATTCTTTCGGGGTTAGGGATATTTCCTTTTGCCTGCTGCTATTTACTCTTTTGTATTATTTTGTATTATATTATGCAACTCGTCCTTGCAATCCATAATATTCCAATTATTGCTAGATAGGTAATTATAAAATTGAATCTTTTTGACAACTGTGGACATTTGGAAACAAAATTTAACGACAAAAGTGGTTTTGGGAGTAGTAATCATGGTAATATACCCAAAACCCCGCAACAGGGCGTCTACATTTCACAACGCATTTGTTATCGTCGTTCCTGTAGTTTATACAGTGATTTTGTCAACATTACGAAAATTACTGTCTCAAATTCTTTCTTACAAAGGACATGTTCAATGACTGTTGCAACTGTTACTACATACATTTTACAGTCATCGCCATAAATTGAAATATCATTGCAAATGTCTCTTTTTCACAAATGAGAACCGTATATCCAAATTTTCTTACCGGACTGATATACACCGACAATGACAAAATCAGACTTTTCATTAGCTGTATGGTTGGTGCCAGGCATGGTGCAGATTATTCTCATCCTTCCGGAACACCCGGTGATACTGCAGGTTTTAAGTGGGAGTTCACACTGTCAGTGCTTTAGTTTTTTGTTTCGTCTTGTATATCTTTGAGTTTTGTCTTCGTTCGTAATATTTGTGATACCGATTTGTCCTTGTTATTGTCCGAATACCTAATATAGTCAAAGAAGCTTTTAAAACTTTCCTTGGTTGTACATAGATAGAATATTACATTTGTTTTGAAATTCGTTCAATTTCAATAAAATCATCTGTTAAAACCAATTGTAACTTTTTGTAATGTAACATATGGGATCTGTCAAAGGCAATGAGAAGCTGCTAAAATATTGTAAAATGTATATCTTCTCGGCATTTTGTATATTTCGATAATAAGGCCGTGATTTGAATTTGAAACTGTTGTTACTTGTGCTTAAATGGTAAATGTACTTAAATGTCAATCTTAAAAAGCATAACATTATTTTTTTTCTGTTATTGATATTACAAATATCAAACACGTGTGGGATATAAATGATAAAAAATTGTGTACAGCATTTAAAACACATCTAAAAATTTGAATAACTGCACTTTTAGTTATCAAATTTAATTACAGGAATTTTTGCATTGAATCTTTCGTTGCATGGATCTTTTGTTTTTAAATCTAAAAATGAAGATGACTCTTAGGGTCCAAAACTGTTACTTCTGATAGAAGAACATGCCATATTTTATCATTTTTATAACTATAATGTTCTTTTTCTATGGCGTTTTCTGTGGTGTTAATTTACTAAAAAAAATCGTTTCTAACGGACGAGACTTTCTATCTGCGAGAAGAATAACATAAATTTCTTCTTGGCTTACTCCCTAGGGAAAAAAACAGAACCCCTCCAATATGTCACGTGACACGTTTCAATATTCAAAAAATAATATTGATTGAAAAAATATTCTATGTTCGAATAACAGAATAAGTTTTGAACATATTTTTAAAATTTTTTTTTTAATCAAACCAAATCAAATATTTTATTGTCATATAAACATAGCTTGTGACATTTACAAATAAAACTAAAACAAGCAAGTAAAAAAATAACAGTTACGAGTCCCCTGTCCTCAGTTCCGATGACCGTTTTATAAGGAACACTATTTTTCTAATTGCTTTGGTGTTGATGGGCAAAGCAAAGAATTAATTTTCTCATTTTCAGTGAAAGTGTTAAAAGTTTTAGCATCTTTAGATAAAGTTACGTTGAAAAGATCTGATCGGAAAGTAGAATGTTTCTTACAATATAACAAAAAGTGTAATTCAATATCCATACTATTGTAAAACTGGCATCGTCTATTTTCTCTGGGTATCTTTAGTATAAACCTTTTTCTATTAACAAATTATGATAACTTATTCTTAATTTTACAATGTGCCTTCTTTTTTCAAATTATGTAAATTTCCTTTTCCAAATTTTGTTTGAAATTTTTATATAAAAAAAATGTGCTAGTATTATCAATTTTTTCAAATTTTTGTTCATTAGCCCTTTTTAATAATTTAAAAATTGTATTTTTATATATTTTTTTTCATTGAGACTATCTGACTTTTACTGTTCACACCTTCTAAATTATTTAGACTAAAGTGCTAAGTTTACCTCCTTTGCAATATCTTTAATATATGTGTACAAGTATAACATCCTGAAGAGTCTAATCTTTTTGTTAATAAGAATGATTCATGTAGCAAGGAATTGACATCAGAATTTAGAAATCTAATAAATAATAATTAACTTTGAATTCTGATTGTTAGTTGCAATGGATATCTACCTAATTCAGTTCGTACTGCTAAATTAGAAAAGGTTTTACGAGTTCCTAAAGTAAATTTACAAATAGATAAATGGAGTTTTTCCAAACAAGTTTCATCTGTAAATTTGAGAAATTCTTTTCTGGTGATAATAAAACGCTGTTTAGCTCTTTGAAAGGCCAGATATTTATCCATAAATGTAACCTCTGCATTACAAGTTGCTATAGGCTGCACCATTAGGTCAAACAAACTGCATCTAACATTTACAGGTAAATTGTTCAAGGAACCAGTATAAGATTTAATTCCAAATACAACTATTTTGCCTTTTTTACCAATCCCTATAAACTATGGTTTAAATTTCCATTTGATTTAATCTGTACTCCTAGAAAAGTATATAATGAAACATTTTTGTAAATCTTGTTTTTTTTATATTTTAGAAATGATTTTATTGTTTTAATATTTGAATGTTGAAAAACCATAGTTTTGTCTTTTTTATATTCAAAGTCAACTGCAATTGTCACAGTACTTTTCAATATTATTCTAACTATTTTGTAAACCTTCAGATAGTTTCAATAAATCATCACCAAAAAGAAGGCCACCTATTTGAGAATCTATAAGTTTTAATGGAAAATTGTCAGTACTTGAAAACTCGTTTCCAATATCATTTATAAAAATATTCAATAAAAATAGTAAAATATTGCATATGTATTTGTTCATTTTTAATATAAATTATTTTTAATATTGTTTCAAATTTGAAACGTTCGACGTGCCATATTCCAATCCCTTCCTTCATGAATTGAATGGAATAGTTCATACGGGAATTTCGAGATAGGAACTCTGGTGTAATTGATGGCTGAAACGATCTCCTCAAATACCAACGAGACGAAGTGATTGGATTCTTGAACTATTGAAATAAATATATACCACATAAAAGCAAAATATTTATGAAACTGAAATAGATTTGTATACACTTAAAATTGTTCCTACATGACAAGTCTTTAACTAAATCTTAATTGACAAAAACAATTTACCTGAAGCCCCACAACAAACTGAATATAAACCACCCCTTAACAGTGTTCATTAATTAGCGATTCCATCTCAATGTATTGATGTATTGATTTTTGTCGTATAATATCAGAAATTTATTCCGGTTTCAACACGACTCAGAAGTCCCGTTTTGTATGATGACAATGAAAAGTAAAACATCAATATGCCGTTTCCAAGACTAAAGCATCGTGATGACCTCAAGATGGGAAACAACAACAGATGCGTTGTTCTATTTGCTGAATTAGTATCGAAAGCAACACTAGCTACGGAGGTTGTAAACGTTTATATAAGCAGAGGATTTATTTTTCAAAAGTGTGCTCGTGTTTGTTATTGATGGTGAATGAAAGGATATGGAGTAAATGTACATGAGACAAAGTCTCTTCAAATATATGGTAAAAACAAGCAAAGGAACAACGCTTTTATTGTTGTTCTTCATCTTGAAGTCACCTTGAGGCCTTCAACAATGAGCTTTGCTCATACCTCATAGTAAGTTCAAGACGGTTTGTTATTGAGACTATTTTCACAATACATACCGAGTTACATTTTATAATTGTAGGCATTTGGTGTTGAACTTGTTAACTGATTCATATGTCATCAATGCCGTTTTCATGTCATATTTAAAAATTCAATTAACGGGTCTCAACTCCCTAGATGTTTTGTTAGAATTTCAATTTTAAACTCAACATTTAGAAGTTTCTTCTTAAGGATGTTCGCTGCTCAATTTTAAAATAACAAGGATTTCAATTAAATGTGATTTTGGGTTAGAAAATTGAAAAAGAAGTAATTTAGGTTAAAAAAATTGATAAGTTACCGATGTAATTTTTGAGGTACAAGTGTTTCAATAAATGGCGGGAAACTGAAATCCTCTGTATTTTTCATAGGTTTAACATGAGCAATGTTTATCCAATACTGTAGTATGTTGTTTTAGGGGGCTAAAAGAAAGTTCAATACATTACTTTACACTGTAGTTTGTTCGATGGATTTTTGTCAATGCATGTATTTTGTATGATTCAAATAAAACAGCACTTTAATCGAAATACTTTGTATATAACAATAAAAAAACCATCGTAGCTTGCTTTGTTTAATTCCTAATCTGCAGGTTAAAATATCATAATTTGTTCATGTTTCGGGGGAAAGTGCCTTCGTTTAGTAATGGAACACATCGTCGTCAACTACATGTAATTGGCCAATCAGTGTATTATATATCGGCAAACGAATACCGAAGGAAAAATTATCAAAGGGGAGAATTTCAAAATCCTAAATCCAAAATCACGGTAACTCGTATCCAACACGAAATGAGGCAGCATGACAAAGACAAAACAAATAAACAAAAATGAACAAGAATGCCACAAAACCAAAGCAATAGCAGAGTGAACCCCTACAAAAAACTAAAGTATCATCAGGTGCTCCGGATGGTATTATGTTATAAGTTTTAATTTTAGCTTATTGAATAAATAAATATAAAATTTACTGTAATTTTAGTTTCGGATAATGACCACTTCGATAAAGAATGTCTCCTCCGCTATAAAAATAGACATTTTGTTCTTTAGTAAATTTTTCATATAGATATACTAGCATAAAAATTAATTCAAATTTTGGCATTTATCATCATCATTATTAAGTGTTCAAAATGCAGTTTGGGAAGACTTGTTGTTTTACTGTGTTTTTTCTTTTTCTTATTATTATTATTTGTAATTTTCAAAGACTATTTTGGACGCCCCTTTATAGTGTCCCAATTTCACTAGTTTATACTGCCAAGTAGCGCCCCCTGTTTGTCTATTGTGTATCTGTCCATCAACTTAGTACACTGGTGCATTTGATGGGCAACAGATGGCAGCGATTAAAAGGGCACTTCGTCACTTAAGTTCATATTCGTTGACGATCCTGCAATTCATTGGCTTAAAAACATGGATGTGGGGTTGTTTGACAATAAATAATGAATTGCGCTCAAACGATGCTAGGGGCCGTCATGAACTTGCTATGATATTTGAGCAAAGCTCATTCTTGAAGGCTTCATGTTGACTTCAAAATGACGAACAACAATGAAAACGTTGTTCGGTGATTGGTTCTACGACATGCTTGTAGAGGCTTTATCTAATGTACATTTGTTCCATATCCATTCATTGAAAAAAAATAAACCGAAAGATTATACAAATTGAAAGAAAACAATCTAATTTGCAAGCCAAAAAATAAAAAAAAAATAAAAAAAAATAAAGAAGAACAGCTGAGGATAGGCTTTGAAATACTCCAGCATTAGTTGTCAAAACAAAAAACTAAAGAAAAATAGATATTGCAAGTTTCCAAATAAAACGGTTTGATCCAACGTAGAATAGTGTGTGACTTTTTTGTCTGACCTATGTATCTGCTCAGTTTGATTTATTCAACGTTGTTTAACTGAAGCAAATCAAAGAAATGATAAACCTCAAACATGAAAATACTGAACAAGTAATACACATTATTGATATTTTTTTTCTATCCGGAATTCAGAGTGGAGATAGAGAGCATTGGTTTTCTAGATCACATGATTTCTAATTCCTGTTGTTGCACTCCAATCGGTTGATGAAAAGATGAAGGATAGTTATTTTGTTTAGCTTTCAGAAAACCACACATAAACAGTATATTTTCAATTACTTCCTACATGCAAAACAAGGATGTAAAAAATAAAAACACAACTTCTTTTTGTTTTGTATTTCAAAAGCTTAAAAGTAGCATATTAACCTCTGCGTATATTTGTTACGTAATAAGTCGCCATCCAATTATAATCAATATCCTTACATCATTAGTTATTGTTATTCCTGTGATTGCCAAGGCCTGTCCTCCGTGTGATGTTCTTATCCGTATTTTTTTTTAATTCAGTTTTAAATAGATTTAGCTAATGAACATGTAAAATAATGTAACAATTCGATAAACAATGCTCTTGACTTGTAGATTATTGAAATTTATTGGCATTTGCTCTATATCTTTTTTTTTCTTTTTGTTGTTGTTTATTAAGGGAAACACAGATACTTATGAATAACTTCATAATAATTTATCTAAAAAATCTTGAAATTGACATCAATTGAAATGTTGATCCAAGATTTTAGGAACGGGCTTCCAAATTTTTCTTTCCTTGCCGTTACATTTGCTTTCTATTTTTTGGAGTGAACTTACTACTACTGATTTATTTTGTGATAAAATATAGATACCAAAACACTCTTCAAAATTCGTATTATAAATTTAATTTACTTCGACGAATATACGTCATTGCTTCGACTGAATATCGTATCTAGACCCAAAGACATTTAATAAAATTTTCTTGACATACGGGTATTTTGTTGACATCAGTTGATAACGAGACACCAGGTTTCAACACTTTAGCAATTCCTGTTAACCCCCTGGACATGCAATGAGGGGAATCTTTCTCTTTCCACATTTGCAACGAGGGAGATTATGGGCTACGACCTTTTTACCTTTTTGCAAATAAATATTAGAAGTTAAAATACTAAAACTATAATGCAACACATTTTTTTTTTCGATTTCTTATTCTACTTCTTTCATGTGTCCTGGTATGTAAGCACTGCTTGTTTTGCATTTTCCAACACAGTACTTGATGAATTGGTCATAGTGATAGCATTCCAAGTCAGTATTTTGTTTTTACAATCAGAGATCTTTTTGCCAATTTACTTGGGCATTGAGAAAATTCTCTCGGGTCACTGACAAGAAGGAAAAAATGCTGTACAAATTTTCTGAATGAAAGGTTCCTGTTTATCCCCACTAACTCTCAAAAATTGTCAACACCGCTAATCTGTTGGGAGAAATTTCTCCTGATGAAATAATTGGTAATCCTGAAATTCTTCTTCTAGTTTGTCCACTTCCTGTTTTTATAATTGGCGGGATTTCCTAGACAAGTTTATAACAGAAAAGAAAAGAGTATTTATTTGTTTTTGTCTGTTCAGGTAAGATTAAAATATATTGTGTTATTGAATAAAATGAATGGAACTTACCATAGAAGTTTGTTAGTTTTCCTTCAAATTCATGGTTCATGGTTCCATCATTAAATGGAAATTTACCAATCATCTTCTTAGTCACTGCCATATCAAAATGTTTGATGGTGCTGAATATATAAATTAAAATGTTTGAGGCTCTTGTCTGTTCTCGGGGAAAAAAGAATAATGTAAAGCCAGCAAAAGGTCAAAACAATGATTATACAATGTAGTACACACCTTAAAATCTACAGAGAGTTTTTGACTTAAGGTCATCAGCATTTGCATTGATGGATGTTCTGTTTTCCAATCCAAGAATGTCATCATTAAGCTGTATATGGAACATCTGTGATAGCTTTTTGTTTTGCAATAACTGAGAACTTCTGGACTTAAGCCAAGAACTTCGTAAGTTACCTAATCATATGATCCCGCAAAAGTCCTACCTTAGTTCCATCAGCCTGAAACAGAAATTTATACTTTTAAAAATATTGTATTATCATAGATAAATTGAATTGTAATATTATTACCAATATGGAAATGAAATTACTTGCCTAAAACATGGTTCTTTTTAACACAGTACTTGATGGGTCATAGTTAAAACATTCCAAGCCATTGTTTTGTTGTGAACAACAAGTGTCTTTTGCCAACTCACCACCAAAGTCTGTCTGAATTTTCTTGAGCATTGAGAAAAGAGACATAAGTTGTCGGAATGGTCATATGCAGAAACTAAATTCACAGTTACTGCGGTATTTGGTATTGGCTCAATCAGAGGACAAAGAATAAATACAAAGAAGAAAAATTATAAGCAAAGGATAACAGTAAACACCTACAATTGCCGAAAGATTCCAATTATCACCCAGTTTCTACCATGACATGACTAGTGAAGTAACTTGAGGGTTCTGGCTAGGCCACATTTAAAAAAATGTTTGTTTGCCATAGCCCGGGGGGCATAAAAAATATGCGGTCGGTAGGTAGGCTATTTTTTTCTTTTTTGAATTATGCTTTGACTTCTTATTTTTTTTTTGTTCCCACTACTGTACCCCGGGGGTTATTCTGGTATTTTATGACGGGGATGTGCATTTTTCAGATTGAAAAGAGTACCCGAATCTATGACAACCAAAGCCCAAAAACATACCCAAATCTATGTATCAAATTATTTATATAAATTTAGGTCTAAACGTTTAATTAAAAGATTTATAGCAACTTCGGTATTATGATATTTATAATTGTTGTTAATCATGTTAATTTGATAAAACACATTGCAAATGACATATGGTCAGTCACTGCAGAAGCAGAAAAATAGATTAGAATTGCATGTCGGTGATTATTCTCTCCACGGGTCATTATTTATCTAATAAATTTATTAAAGATGTAATGATGAAAGCTAATACAGTAGAAATTTCTAGTCTTGTTTGTTGTATCTATATCTATGGCCCGAATCTATGGCATCTTTTCTGATGTGACACCCATACCTATGTAAGGAATCACAATATAATGAGGGGGAGCCGGAGGGGGTCTGATCCCGGAATCCCGACTTTATTTTTTCTAAATCCCGAAATCCCGAACTACAAAGAAACTTAAAGACTGGTACAATCCCGATTCCCGATCAATAAATTTCCCGAAATCCCGGGCTTAAATCATGAAAATCCAGAAATCCCGAGCTTAAAAACATCTAATCCCGACTTCCCGAAAAAGGGCCGGCTCCCCCTCTATAATGGTTACCAAATGTATGTGTCTTGTAGAAACAAAGTACTGTACCAAACTGCATTGCACAATGGTGTGTCTGTACATGAATCCCTTATACCTGAAATAACACTTGGAAAGAAACAGTCTGAAACCTTCACATCATCTATCATTTGACGTAAAATTATACTTAAAAAACCTCAACAAATCTAAGGCAACAGTTTTAGATGAAATAGGACCTAGGATTTTGAGTATGTGTAGCGATGTCTTAGCTCCTTCACTGAGGTATATATTTAATCTTAGTTTAAAAAGTGGTATTTATCCATATATGTTCAAAAATACAAGAGTTAGTCCTGTCTTTAAAAGTGGCGATGAACAAAATGCTAATAATTATCGACCTGTTGCAGTACTGCCCTCTCTCTCCAAAATTATTGAACGTCATGTAAGTGAAACTTTATAGAAATACTTAAATGAAAATGATCTGTTTCACAGTTCGCAGTCTGGGTTTAGACCAATGCATTCATGTGCTACTGCATTAACAAAATTAACGGATGAATGGCTTACTAATATTGAGAACGGTTACATTAATGGGGCATTATTTTTAGACTTAAAAAAGCGTTTGATTTAGTTAATCATGCTATTTTGCTAAAAAAAAATTGGAAATATATAATATGTCACAAAATAGCCTTGAATGGTTTAAATCGTATTTGACAGAAAGGTCACAAAAAGTTAGAATTGGTAATTCTATATCTAATGAGATGTGCATTAACACTGGTGTACCACAGGGATCAATTTTGGGCCTTTGTTATTCATATTATATGTTAATGATTTGCCTTTGAATATAGAAAATTCTTCTTTGGATTTATATGCAGATGATTCTACTTTACATGCAAAAAGTAATGATGTTGATGATTTAAATAAAAAGCTACAGAAAGATATTGATGTGATAGAAAAATGGTGCTCAGAAAAAAGTATGAATCTCAATCCTGCGAAATGTAAAGCAAGGTTATTGGATCATGACAAAAAATGAGTAACACCAATTTTTATTCAAATACATTTATATCAAATGAAAGAATTGAGCAAGTGACATCTGAAAAATTATTGGGTCTGTTTATTGATAGTCATGGACAGATCAAATCAATAAAGTATCAAAGACAGTATCAAATAGAATCAATTTGCTTAAAAAAATTCGTAAATTTTTGCCAATGCATGTACGAATTATATATTTTAACTCATATATATTACCTCATTTTGAGTATTGTTGTACAGTATGGGGAAATTGTAATACAAATGGGATTGAAAGGCTCAATAGACTCCTTAAAAAATCAGCAAGAGTTATATTAGAAGCTGATTTAATGACTCCTTCTTCTTTACTCTTTAATTCTTTAAAATGGTTAGAAATGAAAAGAGAATTTGTTATCAAAAGGCTATTCTTGTATATAAGTCATTAAATAATATGGTGCCGTCGTATTTGCACGATAACTTTCATTTTGTTTATAACACTACTTATAGTTTACGTTCCAGAAGTAACAGCATGTTAACTTTACCAAAACCAAATACAAATTCTTTGAAAAAAACATTTTTATATTCTGGCTCACAAATTTGGAACAGCTTACCATATGATTTGAAAGTTTGCAAATCAATTCAAAAGTTTAAAGAAAAAAGTTATGCATACTTTTTAAATGGTAATAAATTGCAAAATACTACATTAAGTATATATGAATCTCAATAAAATACAATTGAATTGTTTTATACACCTTATATGGCAAACTGTTTGTATTTATTATATGTGATTTCATGATTTATGCTTGTATTTGAGGACCCCCAGGAAGATTACTTTCGGCTAATGGGGTTATCCTCTTGAAATAAAGATTATTTATCCATTTATTTATTTATTTATCAATTGGTTAAAGACCCTTATCTTTAGCTGAAATAAAACTGCAAAAAATTGACCATAGTGAGAGGACCCAAATGAAAAGGAAGTTTATAATAAAGCCTAAAAAGAAGCTCTGAAGATCCTGTATCGCTCACTCGAACCATGGCTGACATATATATATGGATGAACATCATTTCCAGAAGGGTTCAGAGTTTAAACTATGTTCCCTGCTGAGGTCACCTTGGATTGGATGCAGACATGTCAGATTCAAGTTTTGAAGGAGGCCACTCAAGGACTTTTGTGATCAAAGATTGGTTCAATTGGATTAGTGGTTTCAGAGACCCAATTCTTTTAATGGAAATCAATATAAACCATGCTCCCACTGTAGGCCATCTGAAAGGGGTATTGATCTGCTGGATACCTTTTTTGTAGGAACCATCTAATGACAATTGTTACTAAGTTTGGATCTCACTGGACTAGTAGTTTTTTTTAGATCTTTGAACGTCTTTTCCAAAGGGTCCGAATTTTGTTAATATGTTCCCTGCTGCGGCCATCTTGGACGAGGTATCGATCTGCCAGATATTTTATGGCAGGGACTATCTAAGGACCATTGGCACTGGAACTAAGTTTGGATATAATTGGATTCAATCGTAGTTTCTAATTAGAAGACCTGTGACAGGCATTTTTCGATATGTCTGTTCTGGCATTTCTTTTGTATTGAAGAATTTCCCATACAGGGAAGGAATTGCATGTTTTCTATGTGTTCTATTGTCTTTAACTAATTCTTACAATACTGCTTGAATCAAGTCTGACATATTAAATAAAAAAAATGAAGGAGCAGATTTAATAAGTTTCAAACACTGTCAGATTTTACTACCTTTGATCATGTTGATAGGTATAAACTATTAAAAATTAACAATTTTGCACCTACCTGTAAGCTGTTTTTGTGTCAAATATTAATTTAAATATCATTAAATTTGTTAAGAGGTGAATATATATGTTACAGTAAAATGGAGTTGGGATGTTACAGAGGCTGAGTTTACTAGCCCGTGTAACCATGGAATCTAGAAAATGACCATGTAATAAAGGAATAAGTGACGTGAGAGGGTGTTACAAAGGCTGATACTACTTAGTAACTTTTGTAAAAAGGAAATGCAAATTTGGAGAGCTCCACGGCCACCATATCGTATGTTTTTTTTTAAACCAATTCGCCATCGATGCCATTTTCATAAATGTCCTCCTATGTATCCGCTTTGTCGTATTGGAAAACGCGGTTTCTGATGCAGTAATCCTTTGTCTGTTTGGGAATTACATTGCGCAAAGTTGTCTGGAGGTAGATCGTGCCCAATATCTGCCAATGTTCTTCCAATTTCAGACGAAGATTATTGTTCACGTCCATGCCGACAAGTTGTATATTGACGTCGTATGAGCGCTTTACACAGCCATAATTTGAAAGCGCTTTGAAGATCAAAAACTAATTTTGACTCAAAACGGATCGGACACGAAAAAATTCCGAAAATCGAAAAATTAAAAAAAAATGACAGAAGTTATGTCAATAAAAACTTTGAAATCGGGGGGTTAAAATCGGGTCGGTCGGGCTATGGCAAACAAACATTTTTTTAATTATGACCTTAGTATCTTCAAACATCCTATTTTCGACCTAAACGTGATCATTTCAACCAAAATAATGACGTCAAAATCAACGCTTAGTATGTCGAAAATAGGAAAGGCGAGGTTAGTGTAGGATTGAGATGACTGTTCTGTAGAAACAAGAGCCGTCGCCGAATGGCAGCCAAATATACCCCGCTCATTGAATCCTCGATCGATATCGTCAGTGCAAATTTAAGTTGGTGGGAACACAATACAGGTGTGGACACAGTACAAGTGTGGATACAATACAAGTATGGACACAATGATATAATCTTCAAGAATGAACTTTTCACATGGATTCCAATGAAAAAACTCTTTCTAAATCAGACAAATATGAAATTCCCCCCCTTTTTAGCCTACTTGACATTTTACACAAAAATCACAACTTCACAATACCTATTTTTTTCCTTGGAAATAAAAGATAATTGCAGGAGAAATCAACAAAAGTCAAAGTCGAATTATCTCCCCTTCCTGATTTCAAACATAATTATATTGCTTCATGCACATCTACATATAGTGTTCTTCCTTTGTGTAAAGTTTCATCAAAATCCTTAAGTATTTTAAGAGGAGTTGCGCTTACGAGGTAACCCATACACAGGGAATCAACGAAAAGTCAAAGTCAAATTATCTCCACTATCTGGTTTTGGACAATTAATAAATTCCTTCATGCACATCTTCATATAGTGTCCTTCCTTTGTGTAAAGTGTCATCAAAATCCTTCAAGTGGTTTAAGAGGAGTTGCGCTTACGAGAAGTGTAGACAGACGGACGGACAGACAGACAGACAGACAGATAGACAGGTTGATTAAGATATACCCCCCAAACTTTGTTTGCGGGGGTATAATTATCAGCAGAAAAAAACGTATAGATAAAATAATTTATTAAAAAAGAAAACTGCTTTTCAGCAATGAAGGGGTATGGCGTAAATGCACATGAGAAAAAAGTCTATACAAATACATGGTAATACCAAGCAACGAAGGCCTGTAATTGTTGTTATAGTATGGTAGATATATGCTACTAATTTACAAATATATGCAGTATTATTTTATCAGGCTTACCTATGTTGAAAATAATACTAAATATTAATCAGCATCTCAATCTCAACTAATTGGAAAGGGATGACCTTCACTCCACCTTGGCAGCAATGATAAGGTAGATGGCAAATGCAGCCTATATCCATAACGTTATGTTGGGCTTCCATCACCCTGCAAAAGACTAAGTTCCTTCTCCCGTTCAAAGTGATGCAGTTGTTTGAAGAGAATCCAATTATATTTCAGTATGCTGATTCACTCTACCTTGGTATCCAAGATAATGTAGATGGTATATTCAGCCTATGTCCATAACGTTAGGTTTTGCCTGCATCACCTTGGAAAACACTAAGTTCTTTCTCCCTTCTCTCTTTCATAGGGATGAAGTTGTATGAAGAGGATTCAATGACATTTCTGCAAACTGATAACCTTCTCTCCCCTTTAGTTGCAAAGATAAGGTAGATGGGATATGCAGGATATGTCCATAACGTTAAGTTTGACCTCAATTACTGGAAAACACTGTGTTCCTTCTCCCTTTCAAAGTGATCCAGTTGTCTGATGAGAATCCAATGACATTTTTGCATGTTATCTGTCTTCAACTGAAAATCGTGCTGTCATGAAACATTTAAGGAGACAACTCTGCGAAATGACCCGCAACAGAAAATGTTATATTGTGTTTAGCTACTAAGCTGCTAAGTAGAATCTGTCCGCATCACTTGGTTGTCAATTGAATGGGGTTTCGGTATGAAGAGTTACATGTCAGCACATAATACAACGGATGTCTTGTCAAGAGAAGTGTCTTAATGATATTTTACATCATAAGGACCACCAGATGCTACATTAAAGTGGAAATTCCATTATCAGCGACGATATTGCTTTTTTAGCCACGAGTAGGAAGTTGTCCATTCTTTCTGAAACTTGCAAGTGTACTAGAATTTCTTTTTTAGGGGTACTAGGTCCTGAGTGCCATCGCTTTCTCTTTGGATTGGCATTGTTAAACTGCGTGAATACTGAAAATAACATTTTCAGATTAAAAGCAAGAGAGGTAATCAAAAAAAAAATATCGAGTTGTAATGCATTCGAATACCAGTCTATATAGACTCAAGGAAAACTTCAGTCTTTGAATAATTTGGCTTATGATACTAACGGAAATTGACTAATATTACTGATGTTTGGCGTCTTTGTCAACCAAACGTTTCACTGAACTCGATTGGAGACCGAATCGGGAATAGGGACTGAATTTTTATAAGGAAGTTCAAGCGGGTAGAAAAAAGGGGGATTTTGGACTGACACTGTGTGAAAGTTAAAGGGGTCTCAAAAGCGGGAGTGTCCGGTATAGTGCTCTCGGGATCAAAAGGTATGCTCTTCATACATTTTATTTGTGGTGAACTTGTTCTTAAGAGAATTTCTGATATGAATATACTATCTTAATTTCTGATTTCATTGAATTTATTTTTTTATTTTTTTTTATTTTTTGTAATTTTCTAATGTTATTTTGACCACCTGCATGTTTATATTGCCAACTATTTTTTTTGCCAAGATTTTTTTACAATCTGCTTAATAAGTGCCCTGTGTTTTGTCTATGTGTTGTAATTGTCCACTAGCTTAGGACAGTAGTGCTTTTGTCGGACAACGGTTGAAAGTGATGCTGCACTTTGTAAGTTAATCTTATCTCATGTTTGTTGACAATCCCCATTCCGCTGACTTAAAAACATTGATGAAGCGTTGTTCGACGATCGCTCAAACCGGTGCTAGGGGCCGTCTAAAACTTACTATGAGGAATGAGCAAAAATCATTGTTGGAGGTGGGCTCATTGTGATTTCAAAAATGAAGAATAACAATAAACACATTGTTTCATTTCTTGATTCTGCCATGTATTTGTATCGACTTTGTGTCATGCACATTTATTCCATATTCTTTGTTATTTTGCCATTATGTCAGCTATGTTATTGGACCTTTATGGTAACGAATTTTCTTACTTCGACTACTTCGTATATCAGTAAACCAGAATTCAATTTAGTGCACGTAAATATATACTTAATATCATTAAAATTATTGCAGTTGGAGTTAACATATGTGTTATAGTCTCATGATCAATTACTTCATATCCTTTCGTAAAATATTTAATATCAAATTACTGTAAATTTAGTATTTAACGTCTGTTCGGTGCAGATCAAATCAAAATATTTATACGTCCAATATTTAGATGATGTATAAAAGGGGAAAGAGATCATACAACCAAAAAGATCTAAACGGAAAGCAAAATTCAGCTAAGGATATAGTTAGAAAGAGGAAGATACGCTGTCCTAAAAAACAAAATTTTCTGAAAACTTGTGTAAAAAGGAAGACTTGTTAACGAAAAAAAAATGCTACTGTGTATTTTGCATTTAGCATGTTGGGTGCATTTTCCACGTGTGCGCTGCACGTCACAGAATATTATTTGAAACTGTTAACTTTTTCGCATGTCTATTTTTGATGTTCGCTAAAGCAATTAAATTATACGTTTCCAGAAAATGAGTGCGGATGATTTTTGTTCACATGCTGACCTATTTTAAAAATCTGCATACATGTTAACTATCTAGGATAGATGTAAACGTTGTGTTTTTAAGATATTTGCATCCTATCACACAAAATTAAATTAGTTGTTCATATCTAGACATTGTTTTCTTACAAGCTTATCATCCATATACAGGTAGGTGTTATTAAAAGTATTCTTAACGTTTATTTAACTTCATAATTTTTTTTAACATCAAATGAATTTCAAAATTTCATAAAAAGGCATTAAAATTTGTATAATTTGTACCCATAGGAATTTCTTTTATTAGTGGACATTAGTTATTTTACCACGAGAGTACTCCGGTACGATGGTGAGAAGTGGGTAACTGCACCATTCAACGTGTAGAATGGGTCTTGGTCTCTAGGGGCCAAGACATGCAGTCTATAACGGCAGCGCATACCGTAGTTAGGGCTTTGGGTTCTTCAAAGTCCTTCTACAAATCAAAGTTCGACCCACCAAGGTAGCTGGATTGCGAGGTCTAACGACAATCAGCCAAACACCATGGGAAGAACAACGTTCCTAAATTATATTGCAATGGAGTGGGCGTTCCTCCAGTTTTAAAATGCTGTGAGAGACCTATACGGGTATTCAAGGCGATAAACCACCATACTACTACTTATTTTATCATTTTGAGGCATTACGGAAGCCCATAAAAGAACTATTTTGAAATTCGTTATGACAGAATCTTGAATTTGTTTTTGAATCTTGAATTGGAATCGTTATAACTAATAATTGCACAATTTGATATTACAAATTCCACAAAAATTGTTATAATAGATTGTAAAAATTGTGAGAAGAAACTTGAAAAACTGTAATTACAAATTTTTGAATTCATAATAACAAATGTTATAATCTGTGATAATAAATTGTAAATTTAACAACAAATCTATAGAATAGTGATTTATTATACGCTAGTGTCACAAAAATTTTTAAATCTCGTCCAAATATGGAGTTCCTCACTCATAATTTTCCATCTCGACCGGAACACATGTATCTCGTCGAAAAACTGAGTTCTTTTTTTTCTAAATACTAAGTCTTTCGCTCAAATCGTTCAATTTCCGTGACTACTGAATAAGGTCTCTCATCCAGCATCATTATCTACCAAAAGCGACTCGATGAGACTATTATCATGGTTAAAACAATAGATGCGACTCTTTATACGATAAAATAAGTATTATTGTGTACAAAAATCAATACTATTTATTATAGTTATAATGATTTTCAAAGAATGGCATACATTGTTTCTACTATGTTAAAGATTTCACCGATTCGCACTTCAATACAGTGACTATGTAAAAAACAAATTAATCTGTTAAATTTCGGACAACAGTGTTAAAATTGTGTCTGCATTTGGCATATCTAGTTCCACGTGATGCAGAACGCTGAATTTCAGTATGCATCCTAACACTTATGTAGATGATGGGATAATTGCTCATACTCATTCTGTTGTCTTGTGTGTTCTTAATTGGCTCGTTTCTCAGTAGGATGAATGCATTTTTCAGTGGGATGCAAAATAAAAAAAAACTAACTGGTTTACACAATGCAATACCATAAGAACTTATTTATGTGAGAATTATTTACCACAAGTTGCAAATTTCCTGTTATTTTTGTTTAATGAGTTTTTAAACATAAAATGACAAACTATAAGAACAAACCCAAATCATCACTTTAAGTTCTTACGACCACATTAGGAAAATGCTAGCAGTAAAATCTTCTGAATTGAATTTCAATATCTAGCAGTAAAATATTTTGGACTGAATATCATGCTCTAGCAGTAAAATCGTTTGGCCTGACTTTCAAAATCTAACAGTATAATCTTTTGGGCTGAATATCAAGATCTAGCAGTAAAATCTTCTGAATTGAATTTCAATATCTAGCAGTAAAATCTTTTGGACTGAATATCAAGATATAGCAGTTATATCTTTTGCGATGAATTTCAAAATCTAGCAGTAAAATCTTTTGGGCTGAATATCAAGATCTAGCAGTAAAATCTTCTGAATTGAATTTCAAGATCTAGCAGTAAAATCTTTTGCGATGAATTTCAAAATCTAATCCTTGAGAAATTAAGGTAACAAGAGCTGTTAACTGCTTTATTTATAGTGAGCATACTAAGAATATTCTCCTATATCTCTAGCAAACTTCCAAGTCCAATGTTTAACCTTTACATCCCAGACGTCGGACTTGATTTCTTAAGAAGTGCATCAGGACTTAAAGCTTGACTCAAGACTCCATTGCACTATAAAAGAGTAGCATTGGGATACACGTTATCTGATGTTAAGAAGAGACATCTCATCTTCAATCCCCAATTATGAAATTTGCATCTTCCGTTTGCATGTTTTGGGAACTTTTGTGGGATCATTGCCGGATCTAGGGGTTCCAGG
The DNA here is from genome assembly GCA_002080025.1 of Modiolus philippinarum. Taxonomy (NCBI): domain Eukaryota; kingdom Metazoa; phylum Mollusca; class Bivalvia; order Mytilida; family Modiolidae; genus Modiolus; species Modiolus philippinarum. Next base: position 68,115 of record MJUU01046658.1, on the reverse strand, counting down.
GGTCAGAAATCCCTTATTTCTGGAAAAAAATAAATATCGTGCACAATAAAGAATAATTTTAAAAAATCGATAAAAACTGGCAAAAAATTAACCAGAACCCTTTTCTTAAACTTCACATATGCGATATGGTGTCATGTTCATCTACTCCATATCCTTTCGTAAAATATTATATACAGGAGTTTGTTTTTTAATGCAGTGTGGAGTTGATAAAACAATTCCCCGTGATAGAGACGTATGCTCGTTATTTTTATTTTTCTTTGATATGGTGTACTTGTACATGATATAATATCACATGTGTACACTTCGTTAAATAACTGTTATCAAAATTTCTTTAAGGTTTTACTCCCTCCATCGTGGTTTTGTCCGTAGCTATATTGGATATTACTGGTAATTCGGATTTCGTTTGGTGAATGATTTTTTCACATTTTTGAAATTATTGATTTTTTACTATGCTTGGGTTCTAGTGCTGTTGATGAGGAATTTATTTCCGAAATGGCCATACAGCTCATTTAAATTTTTGCAGTTTGAGTTAACATATGCGATATGGTCTCATGTTCATCCTTTCCATATCCTTTCGAAAAATATTCATTAGAACCCCTCCCTTTTTTGAAGGCTCCTTCCGCCGTTCGGATTAAAGTTGTGGTTGTGGATATTTTGTTTTATTAACTGCTAAATAACGGATACAATCACAAATTTACTCTTTGCGGAGAGTATAAACACCTTACTTTTACCCAGATGTGGATTTTACTGTGGAAGGTTGTACCCTAAATTCATTTTTTAGTTGCGTAATCTCAGGATAAAGTATGAACTGGAAAAAAATGCATTTAAGATCATTTAAGATTTGTTCGTGTTTTACTAAGATCTATATTAATTATGCCATTGATTTTACAAATCACGGGTATGCTTATAAACTGTAATTTGTTCCAGAATGTGGAAAGACATCATCTGTGCATATTTTTTATTGCAAAGTTCCTATCAGGAAACAAAGAATATATGAAGAAAAAAGATAATAGATAATTACCCCAAATCAAAGCCTAATTATGTGGGAGGAATCTTATATCGCGTGTAAAACTTTTCTGTTTATTATAAATGCTTGCCCGCGTGTGCAATATCATCAAAAAACGTCATTAGGATTAAAGACACGCGCGTAGGATAATGACGAACAGAAATTGACCAGGTGTGTTCTACTATTTTTGAAAAGTGCGAAACTTCATTAAGTATTTTCGATTTTTTGTCAGAATATTGTTTATTGCAGATTAAATGGGTGTTAGATTAATTATTCACGACTCATCTTATTTTGATTGCAGTTATGAGCTCGATTTTCAACGTGGGGTTTTGCCAATTATTTAAAAAAACAATGACAAACATATTGTTTATAATTAGATTTTTCACTAATAATCAGAAAAAAACAAAAATCCCAACAAAAAAGCTACGACCACGAACGTATATATTAAGTTTACTTGTGAGTATTCTAAGCAAACTGGTAAAACCAAGAAAAAAATACACAATACTCCTACAACCATTCCGGATGGTGTCGAAACATCTCAATAATGAAACAACTTTTTTCCCTTTTTATGTGTGTGTGTTTATGTTTTCTTTTTATTGTTTTTTAATGTTATTTGATTTTTTCCCCCTTATTTATATATATATATATTATATTATGTCTTTTTCTCTATTTGCTATCTTTTGTGTTTGTATTTGTTTTTCATATGTGTGTGTGTTTTTTCCTTTATTTCTTATTATTTTTTTATGTGTTTTTGTTTTTGTTTGGTTTGTTTTTTTTGTAAAATTGTTTTGCTTTTGTTTTTGTTTTGTTATTTTTTATTTATTCATTTATTTTTGCCTTTTTGTTTGTTTTTATTTTTTCTTTTAATGGATGGCAAATTTAAAGTACGTATATATAGTTTCTACAACGAGAACAAAGTTGATTATGCCATTTCTAACATCGAGTTAAATAAATTTTGAAATGTTGAAAACGAGGCTTGCCGAGTTTTTAAACATTTGTAAATCTATTTAAAGATGTGAGAAATTTCATAATTAACGTGTTTGAGTTGTAGAAAATGTTTCTCTAATGACACAATGTAAAATATCGAGGATTATGTTCCCAAAATAGATTTGACGAGAAATTTCACGCAAGTTTTTCTCTAGTCAGTAGAGACGAGAAATATCTTTATCACACCGGTCAGGCGTTGATTAGAAATAAGAGCATTTTTAATTGCAAACCAAGATAACTTTATTGCTGTGTAGTTGAGAGTACAAAATACAGTATTTAGTATTTAATTTATAACAAATCAAGACTACCTTATTGCCTATTATAGATATCTCATTGCCTGGACTAAACTGGGTTTATGCCTCTTATCAAATAACTTCAAAATTATGGACACAATGAAGTTAATACTTGCCTCATCTTCTTAATGTCACACAAGGCTTTTATCGTCTTCAGATTCCATATTAATACACAAAAATACCCAGAAGACCCAATACTATAAGTGAATTGTGTTTGCTTTGTTTCCGTGTCGGTGCCATATACATGTACATACCCCGATACATACTGACAAGTGTATTATCGAGTGCTAGCTACGATTTTGTTAACAAATGACTTAATACCGAAGTTACTCTGAATTTAAAGTCTGCATATGCGCATTTCGACAACTTGTGTCTCTTCAGTGCAAATAAAATCTAAACGGTTGGAAGACCATAAACTCAAAGATATTTAACAATTGATAGAGAACAAATAACCAATATGATCGAAATGTAAAGCCAAAATTAGCTAAGGACATAGCTTTTGCATGAGGGAGATACTTCTTAGTTTTCAATAAAATTTACGAAAATCTAGATATTGTAAGGTTCCAAATAGAATTGGCTTTCGGGTCAGCACGGAAGTACAAATTGTTTTAAAGAACGCATCATGTGACACCGAGGTTATACTCAACTACTATTGTAATTGTCTCTGACTGGGGTTTTGTAGTCGTTATCATCATTTGTGTTTTTATTTGGCAAATAAGAATAGAAATGTTTAAGTAGGAAAAGAGTGTGTTACCAAACTGACAGAGAACAAATAACCAATATGATCGAAATGTAAAGCCAAAATTAGCTAAGGACATAGCTTTTGCATGAGGGAGATACTCCTTAGTTTTCAATAAAATTTACGACATCTATATATTGTAAGGTTCCAAATAGAATCGGCTTTCGGGTCAGCACGGAAGTACAAATTGTTTTAAAAAA